>JBBHKE010001317.1:102334-247599 GCA_037447655.1 Zygnema cylindricum | reverse complement strand
TCTTGTTTCACGAAACAAAACACAATCTTATTCAAAACAAAATAATCGACGGAGGATTGAATGTCGAAGCGGGAAATCCTAATAAACTTTTCAGAAAGCGATTTATTTCACCGAACATTCGAGCAAAACAAATGAGTATACTGATCCAGATGCAAAAGGTTAGTTTTCCGTTTTCCGTTTTACGGTTTCTGTTTTTCGTTTTACGGTCTCCGTGTTCCAGTTTATGTTTACGTTTCCTGTTTTCCGTTCTGTTTTGAGAAAGATTTCAGTTTTCAGTTTTCCATTTTCAGTTTTCAGTTTTCAGTTTTCCGTTTTCCGCTTTCCGTTTTCCCTTTTCAGTTTCCAGTTTTCCGGATTCTGTTTTACGCCTGCCGTTTTCGGATTCTGTTTTCTGTTTTCAGTTTTCCATCTTCGGTTGTCTGTCTTCCATTCTCCATCGTCCATTTTTCATTTTTTATTTTCCTTTTTTCCATTTTTTTGTATAATTTGAACTTCGGAAACATCAACAGGTTTCGATTTTGAAATTCAAGTTATGTCTATCAAATACCTAAGTGAAGAAAAAGCGAAAATAACCAATTTGGCTTATATTTCTAGAAAGGAGACTTCTATATTTCACAATCTTTTTTGGAGAATCTTTCTTCTTTTTCTTCCTTAGTTTTAATTTTATGGGAGGATATAAAACTATGTTGTTCCAGGTGTCTTTTTGCATGAAATTCGTACAATTTTCTTTCTTTTCGACCTCTTCTTTTTTTTATTGTTGTTGTCTTTTCGGCTCCTTCTTATCTTTTTTGCTTGTTTTTTTCTCTCGGGTAATTTTTCTTTTTCACTATAACTTTCTGCCTTTACCGCTCTATTTTGTCCTTTGTACTTCGTTTTTTATCATTTTATATCTAGTTTCTTGCCTTTTCCCGTATTTTTTTTTGTCTTTTTCCCAGGGAGACACTTCATGTTGTTAAGCAAAGTATGTCTCGGACAGCCTCATCGAATGACAGCTGGCAACCCAAATCTTACTTCCCCGCCATGTCGGCAATTTTGTCCTATTCCCATGTGTCTCCATCCTCGATATAACTCCATTATCGGACTCACAACGGTACTAATCACAAGATAAACTTCTTCAATCGAAAAATAACAAAAATAACATATCATATTAAAACATTGTTGTTAATTGTTTAAATTATTGACATTCATATGATACGACATAATTGGACTCGTTATTTGAAAAAATAATCATATCCTAGTTCAAATAAGTGAAATCAATTGGAAACGCTAAATGTGGTTTCCCCGCAGTATACGAGTATTACATGGTTTGGTCGAGTATAATACGTGTATAGTAAGGGGAAACCACATTTAGTGTTTCCAATTGTTTTCACACGTTTGAATTATGAATCTGATGTCATTTTTAGTTTTAAAACTTACAAATATATATACTGCCCGTTGCTATGTGTTTAAACATTATTGTATTTTTTTTCTCGGGCACCCAAAAGTGATTAAATAGATTTTTCTCATCATAATTTTCCGATTTTCATTCGTGACAATACGATTGAAAGGAGAGACGGTTACCTTTCGATCGTTTCCCTTAATATGTAATTCCAACGGTCGAAATCAAAGTTGAAGATTTTAAAATGCCCGAAAATTGTCTAACAGGAGGAGCGATGGGTCGTGTGGTTTTCCAACCGGAGGCAATCTCGTTTTAATTTAATTAATTTGTGTGTTTTTTGAAAAGGCGTTTTATTTTAATCAATTTACATGTTTTTCGCAAACGCGTTTCAATTTTATTGACTACGTATTTTTTGCAAGCGCGTTTTTATTTTTCAAACGCGCTTTAATTTAGTCAATAATGTAACTTTTGCAAGAGTTTTTTTTTTTTTTCAAAAGTGCTTTGCTTTAGCCAATTGTGTGTTTTTCAAAATCGTGTTTTAATTTATTTGATTTTTATTCTTTTTCTTTACCTTTTTCTTTTTTGGGAACCCTTTTTAATTCAGACAATTTATTTATTTTTTTCCAGGCGGATAATCCGAGCTCCTATCTGAGAAAATATCGCGAATTAATTATTTACAAAAACCACCAAACCATCGCCTTGTACCTCATCCACTACACCGCCAATCGCTATTAGAGTCAAGGATTAAATAGCGTCAAAAAACAATTAGCGTTATTGATTCTAATTTAGTACCTGAGACGTGGCAGATTATGGTCCACGTACTTAAATAGCGTTATTAATTGTATTTCAGGTTTTTTTTTTTGAAAAAAGGGCACCGAATTGGCGTTATATACTCTAATAGCGATTGGCGGTGTACCAGAGAGTCTGAGAGTTTAAACTTTTTTATATGTTTTAACGAGAGAGAGGTGACAAAAGTCAGCAGAATTAGTGTGTATCCTGAGAAAAAAGATAGGTTTTTTAGATTTGAAGAAAGCTTTCACGTTTTCTAAAATGAGAGAGATGGCGACAAAATTCACCAGAATTAATGTGTATAGTGACAAAAAAAATAGTTTTTTATTAGTTTAGAAGAAAGTTTTCACGTTTTTTAAGGTGGAAGAAGTTTACTGAAATTAGAGTGTATGTTGAGGAATATGAGAAGAGAGGTGGTCTTGAAGTTCTGGAGGAGTTAGGCTCACTGGAAATAGTGTGTACAATGATGAATGTTTTTTTTCCTTTTGTGGGGAAGTGTACGGACTGGTACTGGTGAATGTTGACAGGAAAAATTGTGGAGGAAAAATTGAGAAATCTGAAAAATGGGGGCATTTGAAAATTCTAGATTGTATTTATTTATTTATTTATTTATTTATTTTGTAACAGTTTTTAATCTTCAAAAAGAAATTTAACATGATAAAGAATTCATTTTATTAACCAAATTAAATTTTCTTCAAAAAGGTTCTAAATTGAGAAATACAAAGCAAGTTATTCTTAATTATGATAATACGTATTTATTTCATAAACTCCCACTCCCTCTCTCTCTCCCTAGCTCCTTTCCCTCTCTTCCCCTCTCTCCCACTCCCCTTCTCCCCCTCTTCCCCTCGCCCACTCTCTCTGCCCATCTCCCACTCCCTTTACTCCTTCCTTCCTCCCTTTACCCCTCTCGATCTCCTTTCCCCCTCCCTTTCCTTCTACCTCTCCTTCACCCTCACCCTCTCCCTCTCCCTTTCCCTCTCTTTCTCCATCTCCTCCGCCCTCTCCCTCACCCTCTCCACCTCCATCCCTCCCTTCCCCACCTCCTCCTCCCCTTTCCCCCACCTCCACCTCCCCCCTCCCCTTCCCCCTCCGCCTTCCCAACTCTCCCCTCCCCCTCCCCCTCCACCTCCCTCTCTCGACCACCTCCCTCTCCCTCTGCCTTTCCCTTTACCCCTCCCTCTCCCTTTATCCCCCTCTCTCTATCGCTCTCCCTCCCTATAACCCTTTCCCGTTCTTCCTCTCCCTCCTCTCCCTATCCCTCCCCCTCTCCCTCACCCTCGTGTTTCCTCCCTCCCTCACCCTCTTGCTCTCCATCATCCTCGCCCTCTCCCTCTGCTCCTCCCTCACCCTCTCCCTCCCCCTTTCCCTCCCAACTTCCCCCTCCCCCTTCCTTTCTCCACGTTCCCCTCTCCTTCTCCCCTGCCCTCTCCCTTTCCCCCCCTCCTCCCTCCCTCCTCGCCCACTCCCATTACCCCTCTTCCTCTCTTCACACCTATTCCTCCTCTCCCTCTTCCACTTCTCTCACTGCTTCTCTATCTCCCTCTCCTTCCTCCTCTCCCTCTTCCTCTCCCTCTCTCACCCTCACTCTTCCCCCCCCTCTCCCCTTACTCCTCCTTCCCTCCCCCTCTTCCCCTCCCCCACTCCCACCTTTTCACCCCCTCTCCCTTTCTTTTTCTCCCCCTCTCCGCCTTTCTCCTCCCGTCTGTCCCTCCCCTCTTCCCCCCTTCCATCCATCAAGAGTTTATAAATTCTTCTTATCTTTTACACCAGCATAAAAGTTCTTTCCTTCTTTATTCCCCGATTTCTCCAATCGGCCTCTCTCTCCTTCATATGCGTTCCTCCATATATCTTCAAGAAGGAGCTCTCTCCCCTCTCTTAAATCTGCCTTACCGCATTGACAAATCCCTTATTGTTTTCATTTACTTTTACATTCCGTTTTTTATTTTTCCCACGGTTTCCTTCTCTACCCATATTCCCCCTTTCCTCACTATCTCTAATCCCGTTACTTTTCAATTTTCTCCCTTATCTTTGTCATTTCTTCTCCCTTTCTATCACTCCTCTGATCCCTTTTCCCTTTTTGTCCCTCCTCCCCGTTTTTCTACCCTCCCAAACATGAAGCAATGTGACTTGGGATGTTGCAACCTGCAATGACAATATACGTTAGAGCTAAACGACAAAATGTGTACATTTCTGTTCATTTCTATTGATTCTAATCAAAGGGTAAAGATGCCACCTAGCACATTTGCCCTAGCACAATATGCCCTCCCCCTCCCCCTCCCCCTCCCGCTCCCCCTCCCTCTCCCTCTATATTGTATAACGGATAATTTCACCGTTCATAAAATTTACAAATTTCAGCCTAAATGTTCTTCAACACTTGAAAAACTTTTTTTTTGAAAAAATATAAAAAACAATGTGTGAATACTTGTTGCTAAAATAAAAATATTTCTGAATTTGTATTTAATGATCACTTTTTTCTCAAAAATATCCATTATATTGTGAAATTCGTATTTAGTGATCAACTTTTTCTAAAAGATTCCTATAACATTCAAAATACATGGAAAGAAAAAAAATCGTTTCAAGAAAAGATTTTGATCTTTGTGCAAATTTTTAAATTCAATTCAATCTCGAGATTCTAACTCGAAACAAAAGAAAAATACCGGTTTCAAGAACTGGAAAGAAATGCACCGTATCATTATAGATTTAGGATGAAAAAAAATATCACAAACCAAAAAATCTTTCACACACAAAAAATCCTTTTAAAACGTTTTTTATAGTACAAAAGTACAATTTCAATGTCTATTGACAGCGTCAAACTAAGAAAATTTACAAAGTTGCTAAAACTACAATTCACCAAATCAAAGATATATTCTCCATACCAAAAAAAAAAACTATCATATGGGCCACAAACTACCAAATTCACCAAAAAATTGTCATCTAGTTTTTCACTGCTAAAAAAAAAAGAAAAACAAACAAAGCATTCTAAGTTTCTAACCAAAACCATCAACTCTATTCTTAGTACTAGCCTGGACTATGGTCGTCCGTACATAGCCCCCTAGATAAACACAAAGCTCCTTGCAAACATTTTGGAGGATGAGAGTAATGACAAGTCTCTCTCTTTTGACAATTATTGCCGTTCCAACATTGACCCGGAGGATGCCACATTTTACATGAATAACGTTTATTGAAGCAAATTCGACCGAATTTACAAACTGGAGGACGTTTTGAGGAACAATTCTGGTCATTACAAGATTCAGGGTGGATATACGGGCAATTTTCATGTGTACAATGCCAACCACCCTTGCAATCGGGAAAATGAGAGTAACGGCAATGGTTGCGTTTACTACATTCGGGACCATATCGACAAGGTGTGTCGTAATCTCGCGAAGGGAATCCAAATCTTATTCGAAGATCCTCCATGGTCTCGCCTCTTCCGTCCATATTAGCTTTTTTTTGGAAAATCTTCGACGTACTCGTGTTTCGATGTTACTTTATGTGAAAATTGAACTCAATTCCAGTGACTAAATTGCTCTCCTTTTTCTAACGGCGGCGTGAGAAAAAAATGGTCGCAGATGATGTAGAATGGAAATTCATGCAAAGTTGCATGGACCGTCCGATGCTCCCAATGGTAAGGAGCCAATCGGCAGGATCTGCCGTCGGGTAATATTTAAGCTTTGCTTTAAAATATCTGCCTTTGCACCGCGTTCTTTTTCACCCGTCCGATCAGAATACTATCTCTGCTCGATTGAGTTGTCGCTACTGTACACTGTTCATCGTTATTAGTGTCGTATTAATTGTCTTCCATGCAGAGGTACAACATTCATCATTTTTAGTGTTGGAATAATTGTTTTCCGTGCACACTTGTCAGAGTGTTAGGGTGCGTCTCTATGTACTTCAAACTTAGAGATTATTTTTTGTTTTTTAGCGCAGATCCGGCGGACCCGGATTTCGGGTGTCCCTATGTTTACCAAACGAAATTGTCACTTAGGGCGTGACGATTGTATACGTCGACAATGCCCGTGACGGCTGTCAACGTCTACAATCTGTGATGACCTACGTCATTTTTCGTAACTGCTTGTGACGTCGTGTGTTTTTTCGTGACATTGTAGACCTACCGCCCTCCAGCCTGTGCCGTTTCACGGTTGAAGAAGATGCGTTTTGACTTTGCGTCTATTGTCGGCTCGACGTGAAATGGCATCGGAACCTTGAGACCCCTGCAAAAAAAAAATCCGTACCGGATCGAAACAGACAAAACAAAACAAACTGTGTACTTCTCTTTGTCGTATTAAACAAAAACGGGCAAAACATAGCGAAACGTGTACACTTCCACGTCGCTTGAATTCGTTTGATTTATTTGAACAAAACATTACACGTGCGAACACGTGTTCCTATTTGTTTATAGAAAATCCTTAATTTTAAAACACATCGGCCCTGTATTTTAAAGATAAGGTTGAAGATGACGTTTTTTGTCGTCGAAGTGGGTCGAAGAACACAAGACGACAAGATGTAGTACAATTTAAATTCGATGATGACTCAAAATGTAATTCTTTTTTTTTCTATTTTATTGTACGGTTGAAACTTACGCGGTACGGCTCTAAGTTTTACAGGAAAACAACAGAAAAAAACCCTTACTTAAGCACACAGAGACGCACCCTTAGGGTATGTCCCCATGAACTTGTAACTTAGCGAACTTACTTTGTATTTTAGCGCGGATCCGCCGGACCCGGTTTTCAAGTGTCCCTATGTCTGTAAGGACTAAATCGCAACTTACGCTTGTGACGATTGTATACGTCGACAATACCTGTGACAGCTGTCAACGTCTACAATCTGTGGTCGCACGTTATTTTTTGGAAATGCTTGTGACGTCGCATGTCTTATCGTGACATTGTAGACGTACCGCATTCCAGCCTGGCAGTTTTACGCTTGAAGAAGATGCGATTTGCCCTTCGCGTCGCCTGTCCCCTCGAGGTGAAATGGCATCGGAATTTGAAGACCCCTGCAAATAAAAAATCCGTACTGGACCAAAACGGACAAAATCAAACAAACTGTGTACTTCTTTTTGTCTTATTATAAAGCAAACGGACAGAACATAACGAACTATGTACTTTTCTTTGTCCTTGGAAATTGTAGGATTTTTTTCAAAATTTAAGGCAGGTGCAAAAAAATGTTCCTATTTGTCAATCGAAAAAACCTAATTTTAAATCACATCGCGCATGTGTTTTAAACAAAGGTTTGAAGATGACGTTTTTTGTTTTAGAAGTGGGTCGAAAAGCACAAGACGACAAATTTTCGTACATCCTAAGTTCAAGGATGGCGCAAATTGTACTCTACAAATTTGCGATTCCTTCGTACGGTTGCACCTTAGGCAGTACGGCGATAAGTTTTACGGCAAAACGACAGAAAAAAACCCTTACTTATGCACATGGGAACACACCCTTAGTTAGGCCGACGATTGCGATGAAAGGAGGGATTCTCACCTTCGATTGGCCGTCTCCAGTTGAAAATTGAACAAGTAAACACGGAGAAAAGATGGTTTATGTGGCGTAAAAACAAAGTGTCGGAAAAGACACTAAGGGCACTTCCTCATGTAACCGAAACTTAGGGTACGTCCCCATGTAATTGGCACTTTGATAAAGTATTTTGGACTGTAGTAAGGATTCTCCGTACTACTTTGAAGAGCGTCCCTATGTGAGAAAATGAAATCGGAACTTAGAAATGTGACGGTTGTAGACGTAGGTACAACTTGTGACGATTGAAGACGACTACGAAACTTCCGACGATTGGTGACGCCAACAAAAACAGCGATAGTTGTTTCGTCTAGATTTTTGTGAAATTGTAGATGTTTAGGGTTTGGTGATATTGTGACGTCACGCTCACTTGTGGCAACGTCGACGTCACTGATTCAATAACTTTCCGCCATGAATTTTCGATTTTCGTTTTTTCTACTTTTCTCGCAAAAAAAAACCTAAAAATTGGCAAAAATAATATTTTTAAAAGATCTTTCATTTTATACCAATATTGTCGTGTCTCATTCTAAAAAGTGCGATGGTGTGAGAGGGAGAGGGGAGAGGCGACGACGACGCAAAATTTTGCAAAGGACCCCATGAATGAAAGTGGAGGTCCGAGACCCCTGCATATTTTTTTCCGTACATGCGCATGACGGGCACGGAGAAAAATAGCGAAGACTCTCCCTCGTCCTAAAATTTTCACACTCTTGTGGCGCCTGCGTGGGTCATTTTTCATTCGTTGTTTGGGCGGTACTTGAACAAAAATCACCCCCTCGAGTGATTTTGGATGAAGTTTTTTTTTTAGCTGGATTCTCTTTCCCAGGGGTCGAAAAGGGGAAAACGCCAAAATGAGTTCACATGACGACAAACACGTCGTACATCCAAAGTATTAATTGACGTTCACTCTACTTTGGTAAAAATGATTTTCTCGTACGGCTAAAGTTTTTGTCAAAGTTCCCTGAATTTTAGGGCAAAAAGACAGAGAAAAGTATATACTATAATACATGGGGACTTACCCTTACACTTGTTGCCTTGTTTTTTAGCGAAGACTCTGCGTACTTTCAAAGAGTTCCGCTGTAACGCAATGAAGTCGTTACTTTAAATTGTGACGGATGTAGACGTGGGTGTAATTTGTGACGGTTGTAGACGACTACAAAACGTGCAACAATTGATGACGTTTACAAATAGCGACGGTTGTAAGATCTTGTGATATTTTTTTAGGGTTTGTGACATTTTGACGTCACACTCACTTATGATAGAGTCGACGTCACTAATTGTAAAACTTTCCACCATGGTTTATCGATTTTGATTTTTCGTCCTTTCTCACTCTACTTGCCATCAAAATACGACCAAAGGCAACAAAAAGTAATATTTTTAAAAGATCTTTCATTTGATATCATTGTTGTCGTTTTTCATTGCAATAATTGTGAGCTAAACGCAGCAACGGGAGAGGGGGCGAGAAAGAGGTGCCTTCACGGACTTCGCTTTTGACGTAATGGCGTATGTTGGTCGAGACCCCTCAACGGCCCCCGTACAGAAAAAGTGCACGGAAAAAAGTAAGCACAGACTGGAAACGCGCAGTGGGTTATTTTTTGTGGTACTGTGCACATAAAAATTTTAAAAAACCTCCGACGCGTGCGACAACGTATGCCTATTTGTTCACATCATGAAACTTTAGGTATAATCACCTCGCGAGGTGATTTGAATTGAAGTTTGAAGATGTGCTGGAGGAACGCAAAAGTGGGTCAAAACACTCTAGACAACATACTACGATACTTTTAAAATTTTAACATGACGCAAATTGTATTGTAGTAATTTCGTTTTTTTGGTACCCTTGCGGATTCTCGTTGCAGGCTAAGTTTTGGAGGAAATCGACAGATATGAATCCAGACTTTATCACATGGGAAAGTGCCCTATGGCCTTGTCCCCATGTGCCAAAGTAAGGGTTCTTTTTGTCATTTTCCTAAAAAATTTAGCGACGTACCGCTTAAGTTACAACCGTACGAAGAAATTGAAAAAAAGTGAAAGTACAATTTGCATCATCGTGAAACTTAGAATGTAATGCATGTCGTCTTGTGTTTTTCGACCCACGGCCACGTCAAGAAACATCATCTTCAAACTCCAATTTAAAGCTCAATTAAAGTGTTGACGATCCACAAACATAAAAAATGCTCCACACATGTCAAATGTTTTCAAAAAATTTAGACGATTTCAAACAACGACGACAAGTACACGATTTGTTTTGTTTTGTCCGTTTGTGTCCAATACGTTTTTTTTTTGCAAGGGTCTCAAGATTTTGATGCCATTTCACGTCTCTCGGACACGAGACGCATAAACAAAGGCATCTTCTTCACCCATGAACGGCACAGGCTGGAAGGTTGTATGTCTATAATGTCACGCAAATACACATACAATGTCACGAGTACATGTTGTACTCTAGAAACGAAAAATAAGGTGTGGCAGCATAAATTGTAGACGTTGAAAAAGGTCAAAGGCATTGTCGTCGTATACAATCGTCACAAGCTTAGGCCGGACTTCCATTTAGGCGGTCGCGGAAAACGTATGGATACATTTACTAGTTGCCGTGTCTTCCATTCTACCGGGTCAGTTAACAATTTTTTATTTGCCTGGCTCGTTTTACAACTAAGATGCTGAAAATCTATAAAGAATCTCCGAATGCAAAGCTAAAACATAGTATATGTACCAACAAAAAATTTGAATAAAAACATGTATAGGCGAACAGAACGTAATATTTGTAAAAGAAACAAATGTATTTTTTTTTACAACAAGGTCAGAGGATGGCAAGGGAACGTTAAAAGAGATCCTCCGTCAAAGATTTGTTCGTGGTGTCATGCCGCATCGTGTCGGTTGCCCGCGCGCACGATATTATCCACGCACGCGCAGTATTTTGCATGCATGCGTAGTATTTCTCACGCACGCGCGGTATTTTGCACGCTCGCGCGGTATTTTGCACGCACGCGCGGTTTTCTTGCATGCACGCGTAGTATTCCGCACGCACGCACGGTTTTGGGCACGCGCGCGAGATTTGATGCATACACGCACGATTTAATGCATGCACGCATAATTTTCGCACGCATATATAATTTTCGTTCACACGTGCGATTTTACGCCGATTCATTTATTTATGACATGTACGCGATTCGCGTGCACGTTTCGTTGAATAGTACTAATTCCGTGCGATATGTTTTATTTCGTGCGCAGATATGTTATTTTCGAAGTATGGACGCGAAGTATCGTTTTGGCGACGCATCGCAATTTCCAGAAATAGTTAGTGCGATGGTTTTCGTTTCGTGCGATATGTTTCGTTTCGTGCGTATGCACGCAATTTTGGGAGTATCGACGCGAAGTATCGTTTGGCGCCGAATCGCGATTCCTGGTAGTATCGGCGTCGCTTCGATACCTTGTATTTATTTAAGTCGCGAACCTATGTAGGTTCGCGCACATGTAGTTAGGGAGGGTTTTACCCTCGGATTGTGGATTTTGGCAGGCGTACGGCAGACGATGTTGGCCGCATATTGGCCAACATCTTTAGTAGTTTCATGCATGTAGAGTAGACTAGACGTAGGCTAATTTTGCTTAGGCCTAGTGTAGCTCTTACTTAGCCTAATTCTCCGACTTAGAGAATTTAGCTTTTGGACAAGAATTTTCTCTTGGCAGCGGAGCTTTTCTCTTGCTCTCTCTCTCACCGATTGCTCAAGTTTCTTCCTTTCTTTTGCTAGCTAGCTGTAGAGGCTAGATAGTTTACGTACATTCTTCCTTGTAATTCTGCCCACGCTTTTAATCCACGCGGCTCAAAGCCAAGTCCGGAAGGTTTCCCTCCAACTTGTGTCATTTTTGGGAAGTGGTGGATTGGAGTTCGTGTGGAGAAGCATCCGGATCCGGCTGCCCTTCCCACGGACAGCTGAACGGTTTGGGTGTTTGTTTTTGTGTTGTTTGTATTTTCGGTTGGGAATGGAAGGGTGAATTTTGGCCGATTTTGAGTTTTCCTTGTTTTTGGTTGGAATTATTTATTTTGCTTCGTTGCTTTCGTACGAGATAACTCTTGTAAAGAATACGTTGAAGACCCAAGAGCATAGTGGCTACCTTGTGGTTTAGTATAAATTATTGGGTTCACTTCACTTTAGGGGAGTATTCTTTTCCCTTTTCTTTCTTGGGTCATTTTCACCTTTGTTCCTTCTCATGGTGTATATATTTTATTGACTTTTCAAATTTATTTCCGTTGTTGTATATGTTTGTGAGCATGACTTTGCTGGTTGTGATGCATGTTTGCTTGCTAGCCTCTCATGCACGACAGCCCCGATGGTCAGATTTCCCTCCGTCCGCATACTTCTCAGCCTGGCAACAGCGGAAGACATGGAAGTGCACCAGATGGATATCAAGACAACCTTTTTGCATGGAGAATTAGAAGAGGAGATCTTCATGCGAGAACCCGAAGGGTTTGTGGAGGAAGGAGAGGAGAGTAAGGTATGCCGGCTGATTATATCTCTTTATGGTTTAAAACACGCGCCTCCACAGTGGAATAAGAAGCTTGATGATTTTCTTACCGGTCTGGGATATATCCGGATCAGCGCAGATCATTCAATCTATGTTTTCAAAGATGAGAAAGGTTTTATATTTATTGCAATTTATGTTGATGATTTGCTTGTTTTAAGTAAATCAATGGAAAAAATTAATAAACTGAAAACCGATCTTAAGGGGAGAATTGAAATAAAGGATATGGGGGAAGCAAAATATATTTTGGGAATTCAAGTAGAGAGAGACCGAAAAAGAAAAATTATAAGATTGACTCAAAAGGAATCAATACGGAACATGCTTGAAAAATCTCAAATGGATAAAGCTAATAGTTGTACAACTCCAATGGAGTTGGAGAAGGGAAGTGAGGGTAGTGAGGAAGAAGAAGTCATAGTCTTAGACGAGGAATTATCTCCTCAACAACAGAAGTTCATGCAGACTATTCCTTACAGGCAAGTAGTGGGAAGTCTAATCTATTTTATGAATTGTACCCGGCCGAATTTAGCTGCAGCTGTAGGAGTGCTGAGTAGAAGTCTAAATGCTCCCACTAAGAGGGATTGCGAGGCAGCTAAGAGAGTCTTTAGAAATTTGATAGGAACTACGGATCTATAGTTGCATTTGGGTGGGGAGAATACTGACATCACTACTTGGAGTGATGCCAGTTATGGTGATGCTCCAATGAGGAGATGCACTTCTGGATATGTATTATATGTGGGTGATGGGGCTTGCTGTTGGAGTAGCAAACAGCAAAAAGTTATTGCTCAGTCCACCATGGAGGATGAGTATATGGCCTCTTGCTTTGCTGTAAAAGAATTGATGTGGGTCAAGTCTTTGCTTGGTGAGCTTGGTCACCTTAAGAGACGTGTGCAGAATTTGTTTTGTGATAATCAGGCAGCAATCGCTATTTCTGCCAATCCTAAACATCATTTTAAAGCCAAACACATGGACATCTAACTCAGCTTTGTTAGAGAGAAAGTAGAAAACAAAATAATCAGTTTAGAGTACCAACGAGATAGTGAGATGGTAGCAGATATGATGACCAAACAGGTGCCTTCCCCTAAGCTAATTTTTTGCAGGGAGAAGTATGGTCTGAAATTAAAGATTGACTAGAAAATAAGGGGAGTGTAGAAATCAATGGTCTATTTAAAGTATTTTCTAGGTCTAAATAGAAATATAGAAAGAAGCCGAGGCAGTCTACCTCTAACTTCTCTCTCCAACTCTTAAACTTGTCGCAGTCACTGAGAAATTGGAGAGGGAGCTAGAGCCATGGCTACCTAGGCTATCCAGAGGTTTACAGGAAATATATATTAGTTAGAGGTTTATTTACTAAAAGGTATGTGCCGGCCACAGGATTTGATCCTAGTACCTACCGGACGGCAAACAACCGGTAGCCGGTAGCCTTAGCCATGAAGTCTTTAACTAGTGTTACATACTATATGGTTTGATATTTAATTAAACATTGTCAAGTAGGATAATTCATTTAAATGTAACTGTTTACGGGAGACATAGATCCATTAATGTAAAAGTACGGATTACGGTACGGATAAGAAACTAATACCGCGCATTTATATCTTTAATGAAACGAATACCGCGTATGTATTTATTACGGCTACGATTGAATGTGAATTTAATCGGACGGTCGGAATTAACGTCAAGATCGCGGAAAAGGATTTCGACGGTTTGTGATCATCGCCACATCGGATGACACGTGGCGTAATTATATTGGATCGCGGCATCTCCGAGGATTACGGGAGCGAAGTCGGACATACCACATGTTGACATTTAGGATATGTTGTACAGTGTCTGTACAAATAGTACACCGGCAGCTGTACTTTTGTGTACAGAACTGTAATCTGATTGGCTCCGTTCAGCAGTAGATAGAGTCTGTGAGAGAGATAGGACTTAGAAAAATTAGGAGATAGGACCCTCTCTCCCAGAGAGCTTCTGTACAAAAGGTCAACTTTGACCCTCTATAACTTACTGCTCAAGGGAGCAAATTCAGAGATTCTTTTTGCTATCAACTCACGGGAGGCTTGCTTTCACAGGGGTGAAGTTGGTTAGAGTTTTTGTCTGCCAGGGTGATTGTTGTTTTTGCTGAAACACAAAGGGGTTAGGGTTATCCTAGAGGCTTCTTGGAAGCTGTCCACTCTGAGGACTTATGGAGGTCTCAGAGTTTCACGTGGCGCACAAGAAAACCTGGGGATCTTATTAATATCCACGCTTGAGTGCCTTCCCACCCGGCTTGGAATTTCATGAGGACTAAGGTCCTAGGGCATAACTATAAGGGTTATGTGCAATTAAACCTTCATGCCCTATCATTTGTGGAAGTGGTAGAAGACCACTATCGATATCGAGAGGATGTTCTAGGGTTTCTCCGCCAATATCACCCATGGGATGTCCCTCTTTACGACATCATCCCTCTGGCTGAAGACACACCCGAGGTATGGGCACTCTGTTGTTCTACAATCACTGGAGCAGGTGGAGCATCGGCAGTAGTAGTGGAAGTAGACATAATCTCACTCACTGAAGCTTATCAAGAATCCTATCAAACAACTGTTTTCTACAGCTCACCAAATCTGATACAATGAACTAAAACTGCTTCAAACTATACCACAGTATAGAATATTTAAAAGAATGACAACTCCCAAAGTATCAGCTCAATTGATCCAACATACACCAAGATATGCAACTCAAAAGTTTCCCAAAAATAATTTGCAGATTACACATTCTGGAAGTCTGGATACATAAAATGTTCTACGTCCTAAGTCTTATACTCTTCACTCAGTTGTCCTACTACATAGTGTTGTACCGCCGATACAAGTGTTCCTAAAAGATACGTACAAAAGAACTAAATTGCCACTAAGGTCTAAGTGCTCCTAATCACGCTAAAACTAATCTATCACTGTACAATCAATATTACTGAGAATCCTATACAGGTGATTTGTTCAAATACTTGTCGCTTGGCTTAGTGACAATTGTTTGGGTACGTCCAGCGGTTGTTGAGTCACTTAATTATTCTCTTATGAATCTCCTCCGTTGACTTGATTCATATCAACCATAGCAGCGCAGTGTGATTCCTAATCTCATTCAAATATCTGCAGCTTCGTAGCAGCTACGCTGTCCCATACCAAAAATTGCTCCAGCTACGTTTGTCTTATTACGTAGCAACTGCGTTGTCTTATACCAAAATATTTGCAGCTGGGTTTGTCCCGTTGCGTCGCAGGCTGCGTTCGTCCGTACAGACCATATCAAAAACAATCGCAGCTGCGCTTTTTCCATCTTCGTCGCAGCTGCGTTGTCGGTACCATTAAAAAACCTGCAATGTGCTTCAACTGACGACGCTTGTCCCTATAGATCTATTTTTTTTTCCGCCGTCCTATAAATTTGCTAAGACTTAAAGCTTTCCAAAAACAACACTCCTCTAAAAATTCAGACTCAGTATGCTAGCGCAGCTCTAATGTCGAACTAGCGCAGCATCGCAGCATAGTAACGTAGCAATTTTAGCAAGTCACCTAGTCTTAGTATATTCCCGTTATTGGACTAGCGCGGCATGGCAGTATAGCAATGCAGCAACTCAGCTATTCACTTAATCCCACTGCGTCCCTAGAGTAATTCAGCTTAGGAGCAGGAAGAGCTTTAGTGAGCATATCAGCAACCATTTTTGCATCTGGCAAATAACATAATTTAATCACTCTAGAGAACACTTTTTCCCTTACAAAGTGTAATATTACATCCATGTGCTTCCTTTTGAAGTGGTGACTTGGGTTAGAAGCAATGGCAATGGCAGCCTGGTTATCACACCAGATCACCTGTGGACCAACTTGCATGTATCCCAATTCTTGCAACATGGATTTCACCCATAGGAGTTCTTTGAGGGCCGAGCTCACTGCCATATATTCTGACTCCATCGTCGATTATGATGTGACCTTTTGATGTTTGCTGCTCCAATAGCAAGTCTCGTTCCCAATTTGTAGATGGAATCGCGTGGTGGATTTCGACTTGGCATGTCGCCATAGCTTGCATCACTCCATGTTTGCGGCTTCACTTCTCCTCCGCCTAGTGTGAGTTTGAGGTCTTTGGTTCCTGCTAAGTATCTTAAAACTCTTCTTGCTGCAACACGGTCAGATTTCCTCGGATTCTCTAGACTTTTGCTTAGTACCTCAACTGCTGCAGCAATATCCGGACGGGTACAATTCATGAAATAAATTAGACTTCCCACTATTTTTCTGTAAGGTATCGGTGTCACAGGATCATCCTCCCCTGACTCAAAAATTTCACTGCCATTAATACCTGATTCTTTTTCTTCCCCCTCTAACTTATGCCGAAACTCCAATGGTGTTACACATCTTTTTGCCCCCCGCATTCCATATTCATCTAACATGTTTCCAATAGCCTCCTTTTGAGTCAATTTTATTAATCTGTTTTTCCTATCCCTCTCTGCCTGAATACTCAAAATGTATTTTGCCTCACCGAGGTCTTTCATCTCGAACCATGATTTTAAAGAAATTTTAATTTTGTTAATTTCAGCCATTGTAAATCATCTACGTACACGGCTATATATACTATTCCATCCTCACCCTTTAAAAAAAAGACAGAGTGATCAAAGCTTATCCTTTTAAAACCTAGGCAAGTTAAGAATTCATCAAGTTTTAGATTCCTTTGCCTTGGAGCCTGTTTTAGGCCGTACAATGATTTTAGCAGTTTATCCAGTGATTCCGCTCCGGTGACGAGAAGGCTTCCCGGATGGTTAGAGGCTCCTCTAAGGCTACCGAGTAGGCAAAGTGAGAACTTGCTTGCAGGCGGCTACTGGATCTTCTTCCCCCCGGAAATTTTGAGGCTGAAATTGTCGGATTCCGCGCATTGTACTTGTTGCGCTGGTTGCGATCCGTAGGCAGTGACTGCTGTTGTTGCACTTCGAAACGAACTTGTTGTGGAACTCGATTATGTTCCCACTCCGGTGGTACCACTTGTGAATTTGGCATCTGTGGGACAATATTATGGATGCTATCTAAAATGACATATTCTTGTACTTTCTGCTGCTTCTGCTGCTCTGTCATTTTAAATAAATCTATCGAGGCTAGTTCATTTTTCACAATGATGTTCCTTGCTACAATGATTTTTTGTCTCTCAAAAACAAATAGTCTATAACCTTTAGAGTGATCATCATATCCTAACAAAATGCCCGGCAATCCTTTAGGTTCTATTTCCATCTATTAGTAGACGTATCCAAAATAAAGCATTTACTTCCAAAGACTTTAAAGTGACTGACATTTAGTTTTCTACCCGTCCAGATCTCATAAAGAGTGGCTTCTACTAATGTGGAACCTATCCTATTTTTGATATAAACCGCACAATTTAATGCTTTAGCACAGAATTTCGGATCTACGTCTTTATCCGCAAGCATGGATTTAGAGCTTTCTGTTATAGTTCTATTTAGTCTTTCTGAGACCCCATTCTGTTCCGGAGAGTATGGGACAGTCAATTTGTGACTTATAACTTCCTTGAGTAAGAAGTTTTCAAACTCTTTTGACGTATATTCCTCGCCATTGTCCGATTTGAGCTCTAGAATTGGCAGACCGTGTAGTTTCTCCGCCCACGCTTTGTAGTGTTGAAAATGAGTGAAGACTTTGCTCTTTTCTTTCATGAAGAAGACTTTAGTAAACCTCGAAAAATCATTTGTAAACGTAACCATATATTTCATCCCCCCGGCACATGGTACCTTTGCAAGGCCGAAAACATCAGAATGAATGAGTTGCAAAAGTTTAGTAGACCTATGTTCAGACTTTTAAGGAAACGGTAATATGTGTATTTTTCCTAGTGCACATCCGTCACACGTTTTAGTTGATCGGTTTTACAAAGTGACCCCTTCTATTTTACCAGCATTGACCATCTTTTTCATACTATCATAATTTACATGGCCTAACCTTTTATGCCACAGCTCATCTGAGGATAATGCACCGGAATACAAAACATCATTTTTTTTATTATCGGGCATATCGATTTGATACATTTTGCTGGCATCTTTGGTTCCCGTGAATGCAATTTTCCCATTTTTGCTAACAACGTGCCTGCCATGTTTCAGATTGACCTCTAACCCTTTACTTTCTACCAAATAAGTTGAGAACACATTTTTCTTAAAATCTGAACATAGAGAACATTATGAAGAGTTCTCTCAACTGCCTTGCCCTCTACATCAACTAGCAACGAGACATCACCGACAGCCCGCGTTTGCACACTCATTCCACATGCATAATAGATATTTTTCTCTGGTGTTGATTTCAGATTTTTGAAAACTGCCTTGTTCCAACACAACGCTCTCGTGTTGGCCCGACGCTCCCGTGTCTATTATCCATCCATTGTCTTTAGTGCCCTCCATCGCTGCCGCCATAGCAAATAGATCATCATCCTCCTCGTTAGAGAGTGAAAGAGACTCGTTGTGATGAGATGAAGACGCCGAGAATAGTGCATTTGCTCGTTGTGATGATCCCATAAAGTCGTGATGAAACTAGCTCTGCTACCATCCATGCCTATATAGACCCGTTTCACTAGCTTTCTTAAGCTTAGGACAGGATTTGCATCCATGACCTTTTTCATTACAATAAAAACAAACATTAAAAGATTGTCTATTTCCTCTTAGATTAAACTGTCTAAACTGATTTTGATTCTGATTAAACTGATTTCTGTGCTGATTAAACTGACTGTACATTAGTAGATAGAGTTTAAGAGAGAGATACGACTTGGAAAAATTGGTAGATAGGACCCTCTCTCCCAAAAATCTTTTGTACAAAAGGTAAACTTTGACCCTCCATAACTTACTGCTCATAGAAGCAAATTCAGAGATTCTTTTTGCTATCGACTCAGAGGAGTCTTGCTTTCACTAGGGTGAAGGCGGTCAGAGTTGTTTTTTGCCAGGGTGGCAGTTATTCTTGCCGAAGCACAAAGGGGTTAGGCTTATCGTAGAGGCTTCGTGGGAGCTGCCTACTCTGAGGACCTATGGAGGTCTCACAGTTGCAGGTTATGGGCCCACCATCTAGGGTGCCCATATTCAATGGAGCTGGCTTCATAAACTAAGAACGTATGATGATAGGAGCTCTATGTGAGAAAAGGTTTTGGGAAATAGTGAGTGGACGGGTGAGGCGTCCATCAAGTCTTGGGATACCTCCAGGGTTTACAAGAGGAAGATTCACTAGAAATGCAGATCCATCTTCAACGGAGGAGACAAATGAAGGGGAGGTGGTGGACAAAGAAAAGGAGAAGGAGACATTCATACTAATAGCAACCGGTTTGGCATTCATGTCACCTATTCCGAGGAACGAGGAGAATGATACTAATACAGGGGACTTTAACAATATGGCGGCTAAGCACTTCATCCTTCGCCATCTTACTCAAGGGCTTGCATCTCCCCATTTACAGGTAGAGAGGGCGTCTGATCTTTGGGTGGCTCTCATAGACATGTACAGAAGGGGTACGATTTCGCAACAACAATTGGTTGATCAGAAAATTAAGGAGTATGTATACAAAGGGGGGAAGATGTTGGATTTTTGCAATGAGCTTGCTACACTTTTCATGGAAGAGGATAGTGATGGAAAAGTATTTAGCGAAAAGGAAAAGGTTAAGTGTTTACTGATGAAGATACCCGATGTGTTCGAGAACATAGTCAACCGTGTGTAGGACTTGGAGGACTCAAGGTGGTTTTGGAAATCAGTGGTAAAGATGATTCTCGTTCGGGAGAATACGATTGAGATCCGAAGGGGAGGAAAGAGTGGGCAAGCTTTGGCAGTTGGAACCGATTGGAGGAACAATGATTTCAGGAAACAAGTTGGAAATTATCGAGGGGAGGGGCAAAAAAATCAGACCGAGGAGTTTCGACCAAGGACTCCCAAGGGTTTGTGCCATTTTTGTAAAAAACCCAGGCACTATATGGCTAAATGCATTAAGTTAACCGAGCTGCGGTAAAAGGAGGAGCAGACCGGTGGACCCTCGAGAGGAAATAAAAAGGCCTTTGTGACATTGGTACATGAGGCGGAATCCGAGGATGAGGACGATGAACTCCTATTGGATGAGGAGTTGGAAGCAAAAAATGAGGTCGAAATTCCACGAAAGCATAAATGTGCTTTCGGTGGATTGAAAGGTGAAGCAGGTTGGATTGTAGACTTAGGTGCGTCCATGCACATATGTAAAGATAAACACCTGTTCACTAAGATAAGAAAGATTCCCACCATAGAGATAGAGTACGCGGATGGGAGGATAGTCACTACTACTCTTGTTGGATCGGTAGATCTAAAAGTGTTAGTTAAGGAAAAACATCCATAGTTAAATTCTCAAATGTATTGTTTATTTCGGAGATGAACAAAAACCTCATCTCTACGTCTGTATTAGATGATAAGGGTTTTGATACTAGCACTAGGAAAGAAGTCTTTACTGTTAGTTTTGAGGAGGAAGTTTATTTTACTGCTGAAAAAGGTAGCTAAGGGATGTTTAGGCTGATTTTAAGCAATGAAAAGAAGAAACTTTATTATTCTGGTGTTTCATGATATAATGTTGTGGCATAAGAGGCTTGGGCATGTGAATCTAGAAAAGTTAAGAGAGATGAAAAAGATAGGGGTAGTGGAAGGAATTCAGTTCGGTGAGAGTGAGAATCTAAGTGATTGTAGTAGATGTGCTCAAGGTAAAGCACACCGGTTACCCTTCCCAAAAACTGCCACCTATAAGGGAGAAAAGATTCTAGATTTAGTACACACAGATATTTGGGGGCCAGCCAGAGTGCCATCACCCGAGGGGAAGAGATTTATGATGACTATCACTGATGATTGGTCTCGGTATTCCAAGGTGTATTTTTTGAAAAACAAATTAGATGCTCACGATTGTTTTAGACAATATAAAGCATGTAGTGAAAAACTCCATGAAACCTCAATCAAGAGAGCAAGGAGTGACAATGGTGGAGAGTATACCTCTAACCAGTTTGAGGTTTTTTTGAGAGAAGATGGAGTGCAACACCAAAAGACACTTCCAAAAAAAACCCGGAACAAAATAGGGTAGGTGAAACATTAAATAGGACACTTAGTGATAGTGCTATAAGTATGTTGTCGGCTAAAAAGTTAGGAAAAAGGTTTTGGGCAGAAGCAATGAACTGTGTTAATTACCTCAAAAAAATAGAGTTCTTACTTCAACTATAAAAGGTCAAACACCTTATGAGAGATGGACCGGCCGAAAACCAGACATATCTCACATAAAGGTTTTCGGCAGTCAAGTATTCAGTCTAGATACAGATCAATCTAATTGGAAGCTACATCCTAAAGGAAAACCGAGATACTTATTAGGATATGATGAGGATGTTAAAGGATATAGAGTATATGGTCTAAACAGGGAAGATATAATCTTAGTAAAGCATCTAGTAGTTATGGATGAACGAAAGTTTGTGGATCCCTTGAAGTATACAAAGTCACTAAAAATCAGATTTGAGTCACAAAATTCCGATGACTTTGAGCTTCCTAACTATCCTGGTTTTAGAGAAGATGACATTCTTGCAGGTATAAATCAGACCGAAAAGGACTCGGCTGTGGAAACTCCAGTGACAACTCTACCCGAAGCGGAAGACGTGGTGGAAATTGATTCGGAATCAAGGGACAAGGGAGAAGTCGAGATTGTTTGAAAAAACCCATGAGAACCATCTATTCCGGCACAGATTTTGAGGGTGGAAGGAGAAGTAGCAAAAGATTGCAAGAAAAACAGGTAAATAACAAGCTAACAAAACTATGTGATCAAGATGAACCTCAGACTTATGGAGAGGCGATGACTTGTCCAAAAATGATCCGGTGGAAGACAACCATCAATGAGGAGATGGCCTCAATTATGGCAGGCGATACTTGGGAAATGGTGGATTTTCCACCTAACCAAAAACCAATCGGTTGTAAGTGGGTCTTCAAATTAAAAATGAACCCAGATAACACCATTGAGCGTTACAAAGCCCAATTAGTGGCAAAAGGATTTAACCACAAAGATAGAATCGACTACGAGAAAACCTTTGCCCCGGTCATTAGATTTCTCTCCATCCGCATACTTCTCAGTATGGAAGCAGCAGAAGTCATGGAGGTGCACCAGATGGATATCAAAATAGCTTTTTTGCATGGAGAATTGCAAGAGGAGATCTTCATGCGACAACTCGATGGATTTGAGGAGGAAGGAGAGTAGAGTAAGGTATGCCGGCTGATTACATCTCTTTATGGTTTAAAACAAGCGCCTCGACAGTGGAATAAGAAGCTTGATGAGTTTCTTACCGGTCTGGGATATATTCGGATCAGCTCACATCACCTAATCTATGTTTTTTAAGATGAGGAAGGTGATATATTTATTGCAATTTATGTTGATGATTTGCTTGTTTTAAGTAAATCAATTGAAAAAATTAATAATTGGAAAACCGATCTTAAGGGGAGATTTGAAATGAATGATATGGGGGAGGCAAGATATATTTTGGGAATTTAAGTAGAAAGATACCGAGAAAGAAAGATTATAAGTTTGACTATAAAGAAAGCAATAGGGAACATGTTGGAAAAACTTCAGATGGATAAAGCTAATAGTTGCACAACTCCAATGGAGTTAAAAAAAGGATGTGAGGGGAGTGAGTCTGAAGAAGTCATAGTCTTAGACGAGGAATTAAGTCCTGAAGAACAGAAGTTCATGCATACTATTCCTGACAAGCAAGTACTGGGAAGCCTAATCTATTTTATGAATTGTACCCGGCCGGATTTAGGTGCAGCTGTTGGAGAGCTGAGTATAAGTCTAAATGCTCCCACTAAGAAAGATTGAAGGCAGCTAAGAGAGTCAATAGATATTTGATAGGACCTGGGGATCTCTGGTTGCATTTGGGTGGGGAGAATACTGACATCACTACTTGGAGTGATGCCAGTTATGGTGATGCTTCGATGACGAGATGTACTTCTAGATATGTATTATATGTGGGTGATGGGGCTTGCTTTTGTAGTAGCAAACAACAAAAGGTTATTGCTCAGTCTATCATGGAGGCTGAGTATATAGCCTCTTGCTCTGCTGTAAAATAATTGATGTGGGTCTAGTCTTTGCTTGGTGAGCTTGGTTACCTTAAGAGTGGTGTGCATAATTTTTTTTGTGATAATCAAGCAGCAATCGCTATTTTCTGCCAATCCTAAACATCAATTTAAAGCGAAACACATAGACATTACACTTAGACTTGTTAGAGAGAAAGTAGAAAACAAAATTATCAGTTTACAGTACCGACCAGATAGCGAGATGGTAGCAAATATGATGACCAAACCTGTACCTTCCCCTAAGCTAATTTTCTGCAGGGAGAAGTGTGGTCTGAAATTTGTTGAAATGTATGTATTTTCTAGGTCTGTATTGCAAAAAATAAATAAATAGAGTAAGTCAACAAAGGCAGCTTGCTTCTTGCTCAAATCTCTCCGGTCCCCATACTTGTTGCAGTCACTGAAGATCAGAGAGAGAGCTAGAGCCATGGCTGTCTAAAGAGGATAGACTAATTCGTCGTTTGTACCAAAATGATTGTGTCGAGTTCAGGATTTGATCATGGTACCTACACAATTATTAGACGTTAGATTTAGCCAATAGCTTAGAGTAAACGATGCCATGTATAGGGTACATTAGGTATTTATAAGCGTAGAAGTAGAGAGTTCTAACAAACTAACAAATAACCAAAAACTGCTCTTGACCAGATTTGAACCCTGGTCTATGGTTATATTTGTAGAGGTAAGCCTTAACCAATAAGGCGTTATCGAAACAATACACGTGACGGGTTTTATAACAACATAAACTTTAACGCAACAGCTAATTGACAGCAGACTAACCAAAAGGAGCAATTCCTGCATGTACGCGAATCTGAACCGTGTAAAATATGTTTTGATCGGACGGCCGGTATTATAGCCGCCACGCGAAGTGAGCTTTTGGCGGCATACGGAGATAGCGTCACGCGGTGCCACGTGGCGCCACATTATTTGATACCGGAGAAGATGGAAGGAGGAACCATGGCTTCCGATTTGACAGGTGTCACCTTATAGACCTTGTCGTACAATGGTCGTACAATAAGTACATCGCCCATTGTACCTTCTTGTACTATATAGTGTTCCTATTGGACTAGGGTTTAGTAGTAGGTAGTCGTAAGTAGGCAGACCAAGACTTAGTGATATTTTAGGTACCTCTCTCTAAGAGAGCTTGTAACTATAAAGGTCATCTTTGACCAACCATAACTTAATGCTCGGGTGAGCAAATTCAGTGATTCTTTTTGCTGCGGACTCACGAGAGTCTAAGCTACACAGGGGTGTAGTCGGTCAGAGTCTTTGCGTGCCAGGGTGGCACTTATTTAGTGGGAAAGTCAAAGTGGGGAATATTGTCCGAAACACATATTCAAGCTTTGCATTCTGTGGTGGAACTGAGCACACAAAAGGTCTTCTCTTCACTGGGGTGAAGGTGTATTGGGGTTTTGATTTTCAAGGGATCATTCATTTGGGTTTATATCAACTTGGAGTCGGCACTATCTAGATTAGCTTCTTTTGGATCTGCGAATTCTGTGGACAATGGAGCCCATAGAATTTCAGGTTATGGGCCCACCATCTAGGGTGCCTATGTTCCATGGAACAGACTTCACTTATTGGGAGTTTATTATGGAGGGATTGCTTTTCGAGAAGCACTTATGGGGAATTGTTCGGGACATGTGAGATGTCCGCCACCTGGCTTTGGAGGAGCTTACTGTGGAGAACCATCTGAGGCTGCCCAGAATATCAACCGGAGTTCAGATGCAACGAAAGGTGAAGGGAAAAATATTGTGATGGAAGGGGAAAAAGGGGAGAATGATAAAGGGACACTTATGGTGAGGGGAGCTATGCTCTTCGCCACAGCTCCACTTAGAGGGGTTATAAGTAAAACTGAAGAAAATGATAGTAAAATTTGGGAGTATAAAAACACTATAGCAAAACATCTCATACTTAGATATGTGTCTAAGTCCATAGCTATCACTCTTTTAAGTCTTACTAAGTCTTCGGAAATATGGGAAACACTAAGGTAGATTTATAAGAGTGAGACTATTCAGAGGCAGCAGTTAGTAAAACAGGAAATAGAGGCCTATGTTTATAAAGGCGGTAACATGATAGAGTTTTGCAATGATATTGTTGCGTTATATGTTGAGCTTGCTAGTGCGGGGTATGTAGAATCTGAGGAGAGAAAGATCAATACACTACTCATGAAACTCATAGATGAGTACGAAAACATCATTTATCGTATGCAGGCAATGGATGGCTCCTCATGGACTTGGAGCTTTACCATGGGGATAATTCTTGTGAGGGAAAGCACTTTGGAGCTTCGGAGGGGAAGTGAGAGGGTAACTGCATTTACAGCTGGTGGTGATTGGCGGAAGCGTGAAGAGAGGAACGGCGGTGACGAGCAGAAGCGTGATAAGAGGAAGAAAGACGAAGGTAAACCTTATCGGAACTTTGGTGGAAAGAGAGGGAGAGGAAAAGAAAAAGGAGCTTTGAAAAAAGGTGTTTGCTTCTTTTGTAGAGAACCGGGTCACTATATGGAGGAGTGTCCTTGTTTGGAAGAACTTAGAAGTTGGAATGTGAAAGAGGAGGAAGAAGGGGAAGAGGATGAAGAGGATGAAGAAATTTTGGAGCTTCTTCACATCGGTAGAATGGAGAAGAGAGAGAAGTACACAGAAATTACACGAAAGCAACGATGTGCTTTTGGAGGTATAAGGGAAGTAAAAGGAAGGGAGGTACTTGAGGGAGTTAGAAATGATGAGGATGTGAAAGAGTGTAAAAAGTATGACTTAGAAATGAGAAAGTCAAATCTAGGATACATAAATGAAAAAGGGAAAAATAAAAATAATGAGGATAATTTTATAAGTATTTTGGAAACAAAAAACTGGTTGGAAAGGGAGACTTCAACGGATTTGGAGGAAAGGGGAGAAGTAAAACTAGAGGGGATTTTAAAGGATAGGGGAGAAAATAAATATTTTATGAAAAGTTTAGGGGAGGAGAAATACTCTTTGGGAATCATTGTAGAAAGTGATAGTGGAAAGAATTCCATGGGAGAGAGTGAGGAAAGTTCAGAAAATGGGGTGAGTATCATGGATAAAAATATGAGCTCGGAAGATGTAGTTTTTATGAGGAACTTAGTGGGGACTCTTGATATAACGATAAATATGGGGGGTAATGGTTTTGAAATCACTAATGGGAGTGATGGCATTTATGGTGGTGTGCTTGTAAAAGGGTTAGCATCTGGGTGTGTGTCGCAGATTGGGGATGGGACTGGTTTTTTGAATTGCAAGAGGGAAATTGGATTCTGTGTGGATGGAAAAGAGATGAGTGGGATAAAATCTTTGCTTGGATTTATGGAAAATTGTATGTTTAATAAAATATGTGATCAGCAAGATGGAATGTTTATTTCAGCTCATCTAATGGACCTTTTAAAATACGAGAGTGTTCACTTAAAGTTTTATGAGGAGAAAAGAAAGAGGAAAAAGAAAAGAAGAAAAAAAAAATATTATATATATATTTTTAGTGGGAGTTGAAAAGAAAGTAGACTAGAAAATAAGGGGAGTGTTGAAATGTATGTATTTTCTAGGTCTGTATTGCAAAAAATAAATAAATAGAGTAAGTCAACAAAGGCAGCTTGCTTCTTGCTCAAATCTCTCCGGTCCCCATACTTGTTGCAGTCACTGAAGACCAGAGAGAGAGCTAGAGCCATGGCCGTCTAAAGAGGATAGACTAATTCGTCATTTGTACCAAAATGATTGTGCCGAGTTCAGGATTTGATCATGGTACCTACACACTGTATTAGATTTAGCCAATAGCTTAGAGTAAACGATGCCATGTATGGGGTACATTAGGTATTTATAAATGTAGAAGTAGAGAGTTCTAACAAACTAACAAATAACCAAAAACTGCTCTTGACCAGATTTGAACCCTGGTCTATGGTTATATTTGTAGAGGTAAGCCTTAACCAATAAGGCGTTATCGAAACAATACACGTGACGGGTTTTATAACAACATAAACTTTAACGCAACAGCTAATTGACAGCAGACTAACCAAAAGGAGCAATTCCTGCATGTACGCGAATCTGAACCGTGTAAAATATGTTTTGATCGGACGGCCGGTATTATAGCCGCCACGCGAAGTGAGCTTTTGGCGGCATACGGAGATAGCGTCACGCGGTGCCACGTGGCGCCACATTATTTGATACCGGAGAAGATGGAAGGAGGAACCATGGCTTCCGATTTGACAGGTGTCACCTTATAGACCTTGTCGTACAATGGTCGTACAATAAGTACATCGCCCATTGTACCTTCTTGTACTATATAGTGTTCCTATTGGACTAGGGTTTAGTAGTAGGTAGTCGTAAGTAGGCAGACCAAGACTTAGTGATATTTTAGGTACCTCTCTCTAAGAGAGCTTGTAACTATAAAGGTCATCTTTGACCAACCATAACTTAATGCTCGGGTGAGCAAATTCAGTGATTCTTTTTGCTGCGGACTCACGGGAGTCTAAGCTACACAGGGGTGTAGTCGGTCAGAGTCTTTGCGTGCCACGGTGGCACTTATTTAGTGCGAAAGTCAAAGTGGGGAATATTGTCCGAAACACATATTCAAGCTTTGCATTCTGTGGTGGAACTGAGCACACAAAAGGTCTTCTCTTCACTGGGGTGAAGGTGTATTGGGGTTTTGATTTTCAAGGGATCATTCATTTGGGTTTATATCAACTTGGAGTCGGCACTATCTAGATTAGCTTCTTTTGGATCTGCGAATTCTGTGGACAATGGAGCCCATAGAATTTCAAAGAGTGACTAGAAAAGAAGAAGATTGTAGAAATTGATGGTTTTTTTAGTATTTTCTAGGTCTAAAATATAATGTAGAAAAGAAGCTAAAAAAATCTGCCTCTAACTCCTCTCTTCAACTCCCACACTTGTTGCAGTCACTAAAAGTTGGAGAGGAAGTTAGAGCCATGGCTACCTAGGCTATCGAGAGGTTTACGGGAAATAGATTAGTTGATTTACGGATTCGTAGTTTCTTTACTAAAAGGGAAGATGTCACATCCAAGATTTGATCCTGGTACCTGCTGTTTGATAAAGCCGCCGGTAGCCGGTAGACTTATACATTAAGTCTAGGACTAGAGTTAGATGCTTTAGGGTTTGTTAGTTATTTAAATAGTGCCACGTAGGATAATTCATTTAACGACAACTTTTTACGGTATACATAGATTCAGTTATGTAAAAGTACGGATTACGATTTGGATAAAAAACGAGTATCGCCCATTTGTTTCTTTAAAAGAAACAAATACCGCGCAAGTATTTATGACGGCTACGATTGAAATCTGCATTCATTCGGACGGCCGAGAAGAATGTCGATATCGCGGAAGAGAATCTCGGTGGTTTGTGGTCATCGCCACATCGGATGACACGTGGCACAACTACATTGGATCGCGGCATCTCCGGGGATTACGGGACCGAATTCGGATATGACTTGTGTCGACATTTAGGCCATGTCGTACAATATTCGTACAAAAAGTAAACCGGCAGCTGTACTTTTGTGTACGGCAGTGTAATATGATTTGTGCCGTACATCGGTAGATAGAGTTTTAGAGAGAGATAGGACTTAGAAAAATTGGTAGATAGGACCCTCTCTCCCACAGAGCTTTTGTACAAAAGGTCAACTTTGACCCTCTATAACTTACTGCTCAGGGGAGCAAATTTAGAGATTCATTTTGCTATCGACTCAGGGGAGTCTTGCCTTCACAGGGGTGAAGGCGGTCAGTGTTTTTGTTTGCCTGGGTGGCACTTATTCTTGCCGAAACACAAAGGGGTCGAGGTTATCCTAGAGGCTTTGTGTGACCTGCCTACTCTGAGGACCTATGGAGGTCTCAGAATTGCAATGCTCACTCGTGACAACGTCGACGTCATTGATTTAATAACTTTCCGCCATGGTTTCCCGATTTCGTTTTTTTTTCTATTTTTCTCACTCAACTTGCTATTCAAAAATAACCTAAAAATTGTCGAAAATTATATTTTAAAAATATCTCTCATTTTATACCAACATTGTCGTGTCTCATTCTAAAAAGTGTGAGATAAAAGCACTGGTGTGAGAGGGAGAGGGGAGAGGCGACGACGGCGCAAAATTTTGCAAAGGGCTCCATGATTGAAAGTTGAGGTGTGAGACCCTTACAATTTTTTTCTCCGTACATACGTGTGACGGGCACGGAGAAAAATAGCGAGGACTCGCCCTCGTCCAAAGATTTTCCCACTCTTGTGGCGCGTGCGTGGGTCGTTTTTCATTCGCTGTTTGGGCTGTACTTGAACAAAAATCATCCCCTTGAGGTGATTTTGGATGAAGGTTTTTTTTGGGTTGGATTCTCTTGCCGAGGGTCGAAAAGGGGAAAACGCCAAAATGCGTACACATGACGACCAACATGTCGTACATCTAAAATATGAATTGACGTTCACTCTACTTTGGTAAAAATGATTTTCTTGTACGGTTAAAGTTTTTGTCAAAATTCCTTGAATTTTAGGACAAAAAGACATAGAAAAGTATATACTTTAATACATGGGGACGTACCCTTAAATAAAGTGATTGAAAAAACCCTTAAAAACAAATTAGAGTTAGTGATTTCCTTCAAAATCCCCAAATTCCTAATTAGCGTTAATCACACTAATTGTTCTTTAACACTAAATATTTGTTAACTCTAATAGTGATTCGCTGTGTAGTTATCGGACCCGTGTTATTGCGATGAAAAACTGACAATATCGATTTCTGATTGCGATAATATTGATATTGATATATTGTGCTAATATATGGATTATTGGTAGGCCAAAAAAAAGGCATAACGGTTTGAGGTCGCAAAAGTCAAAATTTTACATAACCGAAACTGACCGTTTTTTTTTTCAAAATCTGAATAACCGATGCCCGACCGGGTTATGTCACGCTCCAAAATTGTTAACCGTTAAGCGACCGGCGTTTACGAAAATAAAAGTTAACCGAAACTCGATTTCTCGCGACTAACTGTGCTCGCCTGTAAGTGAAAAAGTACAAAATTTTTCAATGTACGACGTATCAATAAGCCAATTATTACGATTTGTCGTGTTCCCTTAGATTTGCGAAATGAATAGTGTACTACAGTACCGTGTCAGATTTTTGACGCTTTGTCGCGGTCCCTAAGATTGCGAAATGAATATTGTTACTACCGTGTCAGATTTGCGACGCTTTGTCGCGTTCCCTAAGATTTGCGAAAAAAATAGTGTTACTTCCGTGTCAGATTTGCGACGGTAATCATGATGTCACGTACTTTCACGATACCAAAGGGTACAAAGTACAATAATGTTGGATTGTATGGACTGTACAAAATTTTCATTTTTCTTGGTTTTTTGGTTGACCGACCGTTACCGACCGTTTTTTTTTTCTGGTGAATCAACCGACCGCAACCGCCCGGCCGTCAAAATTTGGCAACCGAATCCGTTCCGGATCCGGCGCGGGCGGTCGGTTAACGGTCGGTCACGGTTTCGGTTGACCGTTTGCGACCTCTGATAACGGTTATCGGCAAATGGCCACCGATACGCAACACTAGAAAATGGAAAGGATTTGAGCCAGAGGTCGCAAACGGTCAACCGAAACCGTGACCGACCGTTAACCAACCGCCCGCGCCGGATCCGGAACGGATTCGGTTGCCAAATTTTGGGGGTCGGGCGGTTACGGTCGGTTGACTCACCAGGAAAAAAAAAAACGGTTAGTTACGGTCGGTCAAACAAAAAACCAAAAAAATGAAAATTTTGTACTTTTTTTTTCCAACATTATTGTTCTTTGTACTTTTGGTATCGTGGAAGTACGTGGCATCATGATTAGCGTCGCAAATCTGACACGGTACTGTAGTAAGCTATTTATTTCGAAAATCTTCGAGAACGCGACAAAATGTCTCAAATCTGACACGGTAGTCAATATTCATTTCGAAAATCTTAGGCAACGCGACAAAGCGTCGCAAATCTGACACAGTAGTACACTATTCATTTCGCAAATCTTAGGGAACGCGACAAATCGTAATTATTGGCTTATTCCGTCGTACATTGATTAATTTTGTACTTTTCAGGATACGGGCGGGCACGGTCGGTTATTTTTTTTTTCGTAAACGACGGTCGGTTAACGGTTAACAATTTTGGAGCGTGACAAAACTCGGTCGGGCGTCGGTTACTCAGATTTTGAAAAAAAAAAAACGGTCGGTTTCGGGTATGATTTTTTTTGACTTTTGCGACCTCTGATTTGAGCTATAACCGTGTTCCTACCGCGTATCACGTGGTGAGTTGGCGACGTGACAAAAGTTGACTTAACTGAAAGGCGACGTCTGTGACCCCACCCTCTCTACTTTGCTAGGGAAGCTGGCGCAAACTCTGTCGCCATGGCGGCTTCGAATGGAGGCATGGATGTTGTGCTCTCATCTGTAAAAGCTAAATACAAGCCTGGAAAAGGGCCAGGAGTTGATGGAGTTCTCCTCATGGTATGTCTCTTCATATTATCAACTGTTGGTTGATGCAATCAGGCTTTTGGAGAAAATGTTTAATATTTTTTTTTTCAGCTTTTGCTTTGCTGTTGGCTCTGCAGAAACGCGGGAGTTTTACATGGAATCCAAATGATCCTCGAGCTGCAGCCAAACTGAATGTTGATCTAAGTACTATAAAATGTGAGGAAATCAAGGATGCTACCTTGATATCTGGTGCTATTCCGTCTGTCCTTTCATATCTACAGGAAATATTACGTGGCATGCGATTTTTATTTTCTTTCAGCTAAATCAGGTCTTTGCCTTTCGACTTTTCTAGTTTGGTGTATCTTGATTGAAGCACACCTGAAGATGCAATTCAGACCAGTAGGTCAAAACTTGTAATGGAAAATGAAGGGCAGCCTGGCATACTTTCCATTTTCAATGATGTAGTACACACTGATTTTATTAAAAGCATAAATAAATCCACTTTTTTCATTGTAATGCAGTAATTGTACTCAGGAAAAAAATGTTTCGTGAGTGTTTCTACTGTACCATATGTTTTGTCAATGCCGAATAGCTTAAAGAAGGGATAATGAGAATTCAATTTCTTTTCTGAAACACATCCGGGAAGGACAGCGCAACGGTGGAGCAAGGAGACCCCGTCAGCAACCAGTGCCCTTCTCAAGTTTGGAACAAATCCCGACCCCGCTGTTAGTCCATTTTTCCATATCCTTTGCAAACGATTGCATAAAAATCTCATTCTTCCGTCATTGATGCTCTTTTAAAGGCTCTTTGGACAATGGGCCAGCTACTCTAATGGAGTTGGCAGTATGTTGATATTTTGCTCTTTTTTGTGATTGATTTTATAAGCAGCTACGTGTATTCTCGTGTCCCATTGATAGTGAAAAGAATATGGTGTTATGATGTTGGCATGCTCAATTCGACTATGCATCAGAGGAGCAACCACACATAAAACCATGAATAGAGTTTGATGCATGCATGGCATTGGCATCTCCCTAACATCAGACAAATCGCTCTATTGGTTTTATGAGAAGCATTTTCAGTGCCCTGTAAAGAGCAGGTTACGAGGCTGGCTGATTTCTTAGATCCTTGGGCCGGCATTGTATTGCAGAGAATGTTTTTTTATCTTCGGCGGAGGAACTCTCTTGTGTCTTTTGATGAACAGAAAATGTCGATGTTGATAAGATAATAGGGCAATTGTTGCCACATCTCCTGTGCACACTATGTTCTACTGCTTCTGGAATTTGTGGGAACTTGTTGTGTTTACAGTTCTTGACCTGAGTCTGTTTTGCAGGTGGAAGGTGGCTATACTTTTGTACTTCCTTCATTCAAGGACCGGGACCGATGCCGAGACATTTATGGTAAAGATCAATGCTGCTCTGAAAGACTCTGTCAGGAGCTTGTGAGTGATCAGCAATCTACCATTGTTGTCCAGGTTCCTTCTGTTAAAATTCAGAGGAATTTCATAATTGCTGTACTCACAACCAAGTGCAATTGCAAAACTTACTGTTGGCAAGGTGGCTTTATAGCTGGTGGTTGTTGCCAAAGATCGAAAGCAGTAATTCTGGATGAAGACACCAGCGCTCATTAGCATCTAAAAAGAGAAGCCACTTCTTTGTCTGTCTTTTGCTATCTCATATGACTATTAAACATGGACTACCTGTGAAATGCATAGTTAAGTCACGTGCTTCGTGTTTGTTGACTCTCTCTGTCTGTGTTTTTTTTTTCCAAACCCTTTAAGTGATGGTAGCTTTGTCCTGTGCGATATTGCAGCTGCATATCAGAGCCAGGGCCGCCCTGTGGGAGTTTCTCCTGCTGGTCAACCTTCAGTGGCCTCCTCAAAACCTGCCCAGTCTGGGCCATCTGTAAGGCCAGGAGAACTTCAATTGGACCCAGCAGAAATGCAGCGAAGGCAACAGTTGTTGCAGTCTGATAGGTGAGATCTTCCATTTGGCAAAAACGCAATAGACAGTCAGTTGATTTGTCCCTGGCTTAACATGGCCATTAATGCATATATGAGTGTATTTTTTCATGTGATGGAGGGCAAATTGACTGTGTTTGTAATTTTGAAATGATTTTATCTTGATTTGGCGGTGACTGTTTCTCTCATGTCTAAGAATGATGCAATCAACAAATTAGTCATTGCGTGGATTAAAATATTGGATGGTGTGCCATTATACCGTGTGTCACTTTTACAGAAAAGGTGATTTTAGCCTTATCACCCTATTTTTCTCTCTGTTGGATTTTTCATCGGCACGTCTATAGAAAGGAGAACCCTTTCCTTTGATTGGACTCTTTTAAATGAAAATACGACCAGTGTGTACAGAGAGAAATGAGTTTTAAAGCAGAAACTTTTTTTAATAATGTAACGAGGTTTACCATATGAGCCAGGGAAATACCACTCGCATAGCAAGTAGTTATTGTAGAGAAATTTCAAGTTTCTTTTTAGAGATGGCCTAAAGATAGTACACATTCTTGGTCCAAGATAGTAAATGAAAAAGAAACGGAACAAAATTCTGGAGGTTTGCATCAGTGCAACAAACAAATCCAGATCTGCCTATATAGACTTATGTTAGTATGACATGTACGGAAAACCTAGAATCACTTAAAATCAGAATTTTCTTGTTTAAGACAGTTTTCAATATCCATATCATGTCAGCATTGTCTGTCAAGATATCAACTGGAAGCAGTTAGCAAATGATTGTCATCAGTAGTCTAATGCAATGCTGATGTGGAGATATCTAAGCTGGGAGATTGTGGGTTATCAGTCACTTGCGGCGGCTGCACCAGGAGCTTGTCATTAGTGGTATTTTGAAGGAGGAGGACTTTTGGGCTACACGCAAGGTAGAACCTGCCTGGAAACCAGAAAGGGAAGTTGGACGGAATGAAGGGGCAAACTTGGAAAAGCAGGGTGGGAGGCACCTAGAGCAAGCAGGATAGGTAGCAGAATGTCGATATAGAAAAATCCATGTGTAAGAATGCTGAAGGGATAGATGAATAAGTAGGGGGCGTGAAGGAGAAAGGTAAAAGGTTAAAAGGAAATGAGGGGGCGATGGTATTGAAAAAGGAAGGGATTTCACTGGGGGGCTGGAGATTTGTGCTACTTTGAGAGACTTCTTCTTGTTTGCAACGAACTTGCTTTTTTCACAATTTCAGAATTGGCTATTAATTAACTAACAGAGTTTTTCTTTCATTGTTTAAAAAAGGAGCTTCTAGAGGGAGAGGCTTCTTCAAAAAAGCGACAACGAACTGGTATTGCAAGTGCTATGCTTGCTGATGTGCGGCCAGTTACTGATGGACGGGTGAGATCCAAAATTGATTTTACTCTGATAGCGCAACTCAAATATCAGAACGGGGTTGTTCGGAGAATCTTGCACTCATTCTTTCAAAGCCAGAGTAGGCAGGATTTTCCTATTAGCTTCTTAAGTGGCAGTTCTTCTCTCGTAGCATTTAAATGCCGTGGCCCCTGTAATGGTTTATTTTGACGTAAGTCATTCCTGCGTTGTATGGTTTTATGAGCTCGTATATTTGGCCTCTCATATGTTGTAGGACTGTCCTTACAGGCTACTACTCTCTTCACCTTCAATCCATTCGATTTCAGCTTAAGTTTTTGTGTTAGTATATCTGCACCTCCGTTCCTTCGTCCCACCTTCTGGAAGGTGATTCGAAGCAGGGTTCAACTCCACCCATCTGGGCGAAACTGTCTTAAAAATTTGCACAGGCAGAACCAAAATTGTTCTAATAGTTAAAGGCCATTTTTTTTCTGAATTGTGGAAAACCTGTTCGTTTGTTCTGGTTCATGTTGACCCCAAACCCGGCTGACTGCTTGAATTTGTGCAGTCGTGCGATGCGAAATGCAGATGCATGTAGTCCACTCAACTTCATTCAATCCATCCATAAGATGCTAAGTGAGAATGTTGGGGGGAAGAATATTGCAGACGAACACTGTCACATTCAACCTTACGCCAGAGATTATTGCTCAGGTAACATTTGTACCATCACTTCTGGTCCTCTCATTTCTCTGCCATGGTTATGATATTCACCTTAATTACTTGTTGGACAAAGTCAAACCGTGTTTAAGAAATTAGCTGTACGATAGGCACAATCTTGTTGCAGTTTTTTTCAAATGTCTGGTAATTTTTACAAGTGTATTGTTGTAGAATCTGTATCAATGTCTAAGCTTTTACACTTCTTTTTGCTTGTGAACAGATTTTTGCAGAGAAACCTGCAGTTCTTCGGGCGTTCTTGCACTGTGTTCCAGCGAAGGTGAGTCTAATTAAGTCAGTTTCACGTCAATATATGTCATGAGTATTTCCATCATTTGCAGCTTACTGATCTCAAGGAGAATGATGCGAATGAATGCTTAGCTTTGGTTCCTTTGTCAACAAAAGTCTTGTCCGTCGAGACATCTCAACTTCCAGTTATGGACAAGGTTTTCGTTCATTGGCATTGTCCTCCAACTAGTCGTCACTCTCCAAAACTGATGCATGGGGGGAAGTTTTAAGTCACTATTCTAAAAGTATGCTGTGAGGATGCTGCTGCAGATGAACGAAAAAGAGTTCTGGACCAAATATTGTCGCGCCGAATACCAGTTTAAAACAAAAAATTCAGCAGCGGCTGCTGCAGAAGCAGCTGATGATGAAGACCTGGCCATCTTCGTGAATGAAGATACAAAACTGACTGAAGAGTCGAGGCAAAAGGTATTGTATGGCCATGCCTAGTTAATTTTCTTGCTCATCCCTACAAAATTTCAGTTGGAAAGACCAATGCCGTGTAACGATAGCCAAAAGCAGCATGTGTTTCTGTAGTCATTACTTCCGTGCAAAAGTGTATATCACCTACAACATTCAGCAGTGGCACTTTATTGCAGCATAAATGGACACCTGAAGTACCCACGTGGACAACAATCCCCTTAAAGTGGTTCCCGCTGTACATTAATAAACACATCATTTTTTAATTTTAGCTTGAGCTTTTTTTCCCAGTTTTCCCAGTATTGAATCCACGAAACCCTGTCTGCTCACCTAAGTTTGTCAAGTCTGGAGCTTACACTGTGAATCGCTATTATTAGCGTTAAATGTTAAGCCCTGTAAACTCTTGTTTCTCGGATTGCTAACCAGAAGGCTGTGATGGAAAAGTAAGCTTCTAGTTTTCGATTGGTGGTCTTTAAATGAAAATCGGGCACGTGCGCACGAAATAAAGTTGATTTAAGTGGCGGAAAAAAAATGGTAATGCTGATAGTCACGATGTAGCTTACTTGTGCTTCATTCTTAATGGCGACGGGGATTTGGACAGATTCATAGAGTCGATCCAACAGTGAATATGGCAGCTGATGATGCTGACGACTATACCACTACTGGGGTGAGGGCGTCATCTCCAATGTGTAACTCTTTGTGAATGTTCGCACAGCCTTCTTGTGTCTCTGCCCTTAAGATGCCATACATTCTTAGGGAAAACCTGAGCATGAATGTGTTTCTATTCATTGTATTTTCTTTTACTCTTACACCTTTTTTGTGATGTAGTCAAGCAGTAGACAATGGGCTTTGTCATAGATGGAAATGCGTTGTGGCTCTAATACGCGCTGGTGTGGTCACAGTGTCATGGCATTTTGAGAGACGGAGGGAAGGAGATGCATGATAGTGATGCGAATGTGCGTCCGACCTCACGAACGATATTTAAAGACATCAACCGTCATGCAGCTGTAGTTCTACAGGGGCGAATTCTTGGTCAGCCACTGTTAACTTTTTTATTTGCTTTAATCCTGAAAGATTTATGTCTTTAGCTTTGAGGTCCTTGGGAATCATCAAATGAACAGGTTGCCACACTGTTTCTGCTGCTTTTCTTGTCGGTTTATTAAGGTTATTTCCTTGTTTGCAGATGTGGAGAATGCTGATGCCCGGACTGTGGCAACGGCATTGGCAGCAAGAGAAGCTGCTCAAGGTGCAATCCAGAAACAAACTTTTTGGCCAAGTTTCAGAGGAACTATCTTTTTTTGTTGGTGCACCTACTTTTGTATGTCAGCTTCACTGCAAGTCTGGCAAGCAGGCTTTCAGGATTGGTATATTGCTTTTGCCAGAACTGATAATATGGGAACTTCGACTGCTTTGTGTGAGCTTATGACAGAACATAGGGTGATGTATGGATTAATATGGGAAATACAGAGGCCACAGACCCTGACGAGCAACGCAAAAGGGAGGAAAAGCTAAAACAGGCAACAGAATTAGATGACCTACAGGAACCAACAGCTCCAGCAGTGGTTCCACTGTGCATCCAGGTGATTCGTTTTTTGAAACAAGTGGTGTTTTTTTGGATGTGAAGAGGTAGTTTGTTGCGGAAATGACAGAATTAATGCAATATCTTGTTTAGAATAGGTTGTTGCCAGTTAACTCGTGTCCAACCTGCTAGTAGTGGAAATCTTCCACATGATGAGGTTATGTGAGACGATGCTGAGCTGACAATCTGTAAACTTATAAGGAACGTTTGTCTCAACAACCTACAATTCCTTTTTGAGTCACTGGGGCTGGATGGCATAACCGGCACCTTCTTCACAGAACGGTATTCTACTGCTTACCCTGACTTCTCCTTTGTTCTGACTCGAGGGAAAAGGTGACACTTTCCAGGATCCTAGAAAGTACTTCGATGTCCAGTCAGCAGCAGCTGGGGAGGGGCGGTTGCCACATGGCACTAGCAGACGGCTGGATCCAAGGGAGGCAGCACAGGCCATGAGGGATCAGGCAGGAGAGCTTGTTTCCATTCAAGTTGTGGATCCTATTATGCTCCCGGACCAGGCAACAAAGGTAATATACAGATGATATTTGGAATTTGGCTAGCAAGCAGTGGAGACTTGAGAAGAGTGCAGTTTGAAGTGGTGGCATGTAAAGCATTGGGCAATAGGATTAGAGGAAGGAGATTTATGAAAACTGTTTTTTTCATCTCCAGTGGTCTGCAAGTTCTGTGTTGGATCTGTGATATCTTTTGTCCAAGGAAGAAGCAGCTAGCAAGTGTGGATTTGCCCTGCTTTTTATGAGCAGTCTGTAATGGAGGTAATGAGGCATCAATTGTCATACCTTAATAAAGCTTTGGAAACCGCCTCTCTCATGTTAATGTGGGCTGTGTACTATTGTGGTATCTTTGCTGATCTACACTAATGCTAGGTACAGTTCTCCAGATCAGATACATTCTGCAGTAACTAACTTGTACCTTATATCCAGGTTTAGTATTCACCTTGAAAAGCCATTAAGTCTGGCCCACAATGTGTTATATGACCACGCTGATGGTGAACTGTTGCATCAAGTGCGATTGCGGCAGGCGAGGTAGATGTGTTGCTTGAGACTTTTAATGTTTAATTACAGGAGAGGAGTAATATTGGGAACACAGGTACTCAAGGATTTGACTCATCATATGGCAGCGGCAAAAACGATGGAGGGACCCACTGCAGAGAAAAGTGTCCTTGCGCCCCTCCCAGAGAGCATTCGTTCAACTATTTTTGCAGTAAGCATGTTGAGCTGGCGGCTTCTTTGACACAATGTTATTTGTGACAAAAAATACTAAAAGCACATTCAAATGCTAATCAATGGTGCTGCCTGTCGGGGTGTCTTGGGGCATCCTCCAAAATCGTCTACCAGGTGTTTATTGACAAAACTGTGGATATGTTTTCTTTGTTAATGCCATGGGTTCTCTATGTCTGTTAAGGGAAGGAGGAGCAAGGGATCCGACAGAAGTTTATCAGGAGGCAAGGAGGAAGTTTTTGAGAACAGTTGTTAATGGGATTTTCTTGCTAAAAGGCATTGCAACCATGACAATGTCTGGCTATGTTTCAATGTTTGAAGTGACGAGCAAGCCTAGTGTTGTTGTAACATGTGAATGGTATTAATCTCCAAAAGGTCAAGGGAGTGAACTGTGAAGAACGGGGCTTTGGGAGGGGTGGTTGTCAGCATGCCGAAGGTGTTAAGGAGTTGCTTAAGCATTTCTGGGGCACATTTCCCGTCACCAATCAGATGCTGTTGGAGAAAGTGAGTGCTGTATGTGTCAGATTTATGTGAAATCGAATCTTTTCCTGTCTTGCGTCTCTTCTACTTCAGGCAAAGATTGTGGCTTTCTTGTAATATCTTGAAGGTTGATACCCATTCTGCTGTCAGGACAATGACTAATATTTTTGTATCCTTTTTCTTTTCTTTCACTCTTTCTTTCCTGGCAGGCGGAACGTCACAAAAAAGGCATTGACTTGCTGTACGATAAGTTGGAGGTGGGCCCCTTCCAGCCGCCCTACCGCGTGCAGCAAACCCTAAATGCCTCATAGGGAGGGAATTACAGACATTGACTCCAGAGGGCCATTCGGGGACAGAGGGCAAAAGCAGCAGCTCCAGCGGAACATCGGCATCTCGTTTCGCAGCTTCTCCAGCCCATGTTCCAGGTGATGGGCCTTACTTCACCTGGTTTTTTTCATGATATTTCTACTTGACTAACTTGTGTTGTGAGGTTTTGAACAGGCTGCTTTTGGAATATGTGGGCCTTTTCGAAAGTATTGACTCTCAGATTTAGAGATGTATTGTGTACAAGGGTGCGCACTTGTTGCTAGGTATGTAAATGTTTTTAGCTCTACTGCTTGTCTATCAACGAAGTCAGGAGAGTGAAGCAACAACTTTCGCTTGCCATTTACTTGCCTCTGCGGCAGTCTGATTGAACGTGTGAGAGCTTGTGGAAATGCGGGATTGTGGCTGTGTGGTGATTGGTACACTATTGCTGTTAGCGTTAAATGCTTGTTCTGCCACTTAAACAACTTATTCTTGTGCACACGTGTCCAATTTTCCCTTGGAGGCTGCCAATCAACAGGTAAGAATCTAGCTTTTCGTGGCAACCATTGGATAAGTTGTAAACCACATGCGTGCACAGAGGAAAATGGGTTCAAATGCTGAAAACAACATTACGCTAATAGAGATATACAGTGCAGTTACAGTTATCGTAATCAAGCACAATCAGGAGATGTATGTTTCAATATAGGAAATTAATTGCTGATTGTGTTTACCTGCAGTCGCTGGATGCTGCATTAGTGCATCATGAAGCAGAGGTACAAAAGCGGGCGCAAAGAATGCAGTCAAAGCCGGTGGCGGTAAATCACGGCTCCACAAAGCAAGCTTCGGCTGCAAAGTGACTTCTATAGAGAACATTGTCAATTACAATATTTGGATCTTGACCAGCAGCAACAATTATAGGCATTTCTCTCATAGAAAATCTTGACTAAAAAAAGCGGAGCAGATGAAATTAGTCTTTTTTTAGACATTGATAGAGGAATTTTCTAGATAACTAATGTGGAATGCTTTTTTATCATGAAATGTTTTTTACCCATCTATCACCTGTCCGAAAAAAAAAAGGGGCTTCACAATCAATGCTTTCCCCATATACTGCTGCTACCTTGAGATATTTCCGTTATGACACAATGCTGGATTTTGGTGACATACTGCTACCATGTGGTTTAACTTACCAAATGAAATTACCTTTGATTAATACTGATGTCTGCGTATTATAATCTGGATGGGCAAAAAAGATCGATAAACTTGTGCAAAAGCCGTACCTGCACAATCTATATTGCACGCGAGATTGCAAGATTCCTGACCATGCGAGTTGTTCTCTGTCAGAGTTGAACAGATAGCTCTCCAATGACAACTTTCATCTCCTTTTTGTAGTTACGCCGTACATTAGTCTCCTCTTCTGGCCATATCTTTTGCAAAACACTCACTTTCCATTATGTCATATTATTATTCTAAGTACGATCATTTGATATTAATCTACTAACCTCCATCGAAATTGTGAAATTGCCCTCAAAAAGCTGCACAATTGACCTGCATTAGTTTATGTTGCTATTGAGTATAGAGGCCATAGTCATTTTTGTGTCCGAAAATGAGTTTCCCAGGTATTTTTATAGAAGGGACTTCATGTCCTTTGCACTAGAAGAACCTTGTGCATTTCGGAATCAACTTTTTGGTGTAGTTGTTCAATCCGTGAACCGATAAAAGTATGTTCTCACTGAGGCGGTAGTTTTCTATGTCTCAACTGGTTCCTTTCAAAAAAAATCTAAAAATATGCTGCTCATGCCGGTGATCAACATTTGGTGGCATATTTTCACTGCCCATAACGTTGTACCACAAATAGTAATGGGCAATATAGTGAAGCAAATCTACATGAAAAGTTGTATGGCACTCCCTTAAAGAAGTTGCAAATAATCTTCAGTAACTTCACTTGCCCAAATCCGATGGAGCTATACAAATCATGCAAAATGTAGCTCACGGTAATTGTTTTTAATTACATAGGAAATATTCAAAAGGACAGAAGTACACGTAGCCGCAAAGATTTGAGCAGTTTCAAACCTTTGAGATGAAAAATAATTTTCACCTAAAGACATCAAGTGTACGACTTCGTTAAAAAAAAAGGACGATGGTACCCAATCTGAGTACAGTGTAACAAAAAAAGAAAAAGGAAAAACGAAAATGAAAAACCGATCACGTGCGGAAGCAAACAAAAAGGAAAAACAGGATGAAGGAAAGAAATATATGAATCTACAGCATGAACAAGCCAGGGAACAAGGGCAAGCCAGCAAAAGCCAAGGGGAAATATGGAAGGCAATAACAATCACAAAACAACATCAGCAAATCCAAATTAAAAACGACCTTCAACATAGCTAAAAAAAAAATCTAAAAGCAAATTCAATCTCGTGGGCTGAGAGAGTTCCGGCACACGCCGACAATCCATAACAACAATAGCATATTGAAGGAGGATGGAAGCGTGCACTCCTTGCAAAACCATGGATAAACGTCGGCGATGAAAAGAAATAAGGATAAAGGAGTGTCAAGCTCGTGCGCCTTCCAGGCACACCTACATATATCCTGGATTGTCGGAACCCCTTTTTCCCGTACGGTCATCAGCATACGGATATTGAGGCATAACACAACGGACCGGATTCCTATATTTTCCACACGGAGCGCGACGCAATTTGGTTTACTCCTAACAGAGGTCGGACGACCAAGTTATTCCGCTCCCAAGATTGCAGTTCGCCACCAGGAAGCAGTTTCCCACTTCCTTAGAGGAGGGTACATTGCGGATTTTCACGTAACTTTTGGGATTGCAATCTAGATTATGCTGTTAGACGTCAGTGGGACTTTAGTTTAGGTCCAACCGGCTTCCGGTTCATTAATTACCTTAAGTCCATGTTCGGCATTTCTGTGCCACCTGAGTACTTTAGACAGAATTAGTGGATCCAAATTGGACTCTCAGTTTGGGATTTAGCTGGAGTCTAAAGTAGAGCTTTTTGCCCTGAGTGTGGTACGGCCTTATTTGTCCTATGTCAGTTCAATAGCAATTGCTCTCCGCTCATTGGCTCCTTGCTTTGCGTTGACCTTTTGGATCTGAAACAGGACAAACTCTGTTGTATAAGGCAATTGGGGTTGAAACAAGACAAACTCTGTTGTATAAGGCACTCTGTTGTATAAGGCACTTGGGGTCAAAGGAGACAGGTTCTTGTTTTCACTACTATCCCCTGAGAAAAACCTTAGAAAAGTCTAGCAAACTTCTTTTGGAGAACTTTTGTTTGTTATGTGATTACGACCCTACTGCCATCTTGGTTTGCATTTGTCCTTTGTGGAAATCGTAGTCCGGTTGGGTAGTTGGCACTATCTTTCTTTTTTGGGCGATTTGGGACTTGTGGCTATTTGATACCGAGAGGAGTCTTGCCGGTTTCGGGTTGCGGATACTGATGAGTTAAGGAGGACTTTACCTGTTCCGGTGTCTTCGGGAGAGACTTCGTCTCCTCTTGTTGTCAGCGTTGCGTTTGAGGTATGTTGAGCTCGCTTGCTTTCTTTCCAAATTCTATCTTTATCTTTATCTTTTCTAGGGCAAGGTGATATTTTTAATTCTAAGACAGCCTATTCTTCTTTTATTTTTCAGTTATTCTGCATGAAAGTGCCTTTGTTCCCTCTTTGGTAGACCATTTTGGGCTTCGGTTGCGTTTCAGCCGGGGGGAGCTACCGGAATCTTTTGGACCAAAACACTAGGTTTTTAGGGAATCTTTGTTGGACTTTTAGCGGAGCAGCACAGTACTGAAAACAACAACCTGCCTCCTTTGGCCTAGAGGAGATAGGAGCTTCAGTTTCGAGAACCTCATCTTCTTTGGAGGAGTCAGTGTTGCAATTTAGGCCTCCTTTTTGGGCATTCATTACTTCATGGGAGGAGGAGAGGTTCGAGAAAAAGGGGTTCGAGAAAAAGGGGTTCCGGATAACGGATCCGAAGAGTACGATAGACTAGAGGTACTACCATCGGAACCCGAGTCCCAGATGTCCGAGGAATCCGTCTCGGTAGCATTTGTTTTCGATTCTCCGGCTAAGGAACCGGTGGGGAAGTCCTCTCCTGCACCTCCGCCTAGCCTAACTCCTGAGCAATCCCCCTCGTTGGCAGAGGCTGCCAGGGCCCAAGCCGAGGAAAGGAAGAAGTCGTCTCCTACTGCTCGCCGGAAGAGGTTGGCCTATAAGGAACCATTTTTGGGACACTTCCCCGAAGTTGGGTTTCATACTAGGTCTAAGGTTCCTAGGGCTGAGATCCCCATAGACCCTGAGATTTTGGCAAATCCTTGTCGGCCGGGTCGGAAAGAGCTGCTGGCCCTTCAGGATCTACACGAGTTGAAGGTGAAGAAAGAGTTTGTTCAAGGAATAGCCCGCACTGGTTGAGCCTGGGTAGTCAGGCCGGTAGGAGGGGCAGTGGATATTTTGAGTAGCTCTTTAGAAAGCAATTCCTCTCATTCCGTACCAGACCAACATTGGAGGGAACCAACTTCACGTCCTCAAGCCCCTTAATCTCAAGCCACCAGGCCGTCCCGGAGTCGAACCACTTCTCGTAACCGGGAAGGAACTAACAGGCATAGCTCCCAGGAGCCCCAGAGAGGGAAAAGATGTGATCACCGCAACAGCAAAGGCAGGTTCACACCGGTCGTTAAGGAAGAGACGTCCCCTCCTCTCGCAACAGCCATACCTAAGGAGCCGCCTATAGTTGCCCTAACCCTACGACCTCCGAGGGGATTGTGGCTGACAAGACCTACCGATCTAGAGGTCCCGGGCTTAGGTATGGTGAATTTGACCTGGGTAGTCAGCAGGGCTCATGAATTGGTAAAGGTTTTGGCATCACAGGGTAAGGCTACGACGAGGGCCTGACCCGTCACCGTAAACTGGGAAGTAGTAGATGTTGAAAGAAGAAATTCGTGGGACTAGGAGTTGAACCTTATTCGCGAATCGCGGCGTAGGTCCACTGGGCTTCTCAGCGGGGAGATGCTCACTTCTCCTAGGACAAAACCACACCCTGGAGCACCAATTCAGGAAACCACTTCTATCTCGAGGATGCCACTAGGGATGCCTCCCTCGGAGATTGACAGAGATACCCCTCTTCAGCGGGAAGGAGGTGAAACCAGAGGACCTAATAATAAGGGTTTGGGTGCAGATTCCCGACCTAAACATGCTGCTTCTCGCAGGGACGTGCCCACCTTTGTCTTTGTAGAGGCCTCATCTCCACCCGAAGCGTTGGTGAACTTGCAACCGAACGAGAGGATTCATATTTCATTGAGACTGGCCACTCCTCCACCTCCTTCTTCTCAGTCCGTGGGGCCTCCGGCAGACCCAAAATAAAACCCTGGAGCATCATCTAGGTTAGCTTCGGAAACTCCAACTGCTACCGCCCTTTCCTGAAACCCACATCCTTGCTAATTCACCCCTTTACCGTCGCTCTCCCTAATCCAGCTCTGAAAACCCACCTTTATCCCAATTGGAACGCACTACCTGCGGGCTTACACCGTATTCCTGGCAAGGGCCTCCATATTCCCCTTCATCTTCGTCCTCCTGAGGTACTCTTTCAACTAGGCCAAGATTACAAATCCGCCTCCATATTCCCCTTCATCTTCGTCCTCCTGAGGTACTCTTTCAAATAGGCCAAGATTGCAAATCCCACCTGTCAGAACCGCTCGTTGTTCTCCGACACCGATTGAATGAAGGAGAGTCGGTGCCAAACTAGCTGGAATCACAGATGCTCCGGCCATATATTCGGCAGCAGGAACTTCCTCAGTAGGGGGGGGGGGTCCACCTCTCTTAGGGCAGCTCATTCTACCAGGGGAGGAGGCGGTTCAGATGTGGAAGAGAATGATCCATGAGTCATTTCACGTGCTCAATTTGTTAGTCCCACTAGGCTTTCCTTGCCCCAGTTCACTAACCTTGCAGAGGAGGAGAAAAAAATGGGAGACGTAAGGATTTTTAAGGGGACAACTCCGGGATCACTTTCTCTGATTTCGATTTGTTAAAGAAATCTTTCACACATTCCGAGATATACAAGTATAGAAGAGGAGAAATCGCGGAGGACTTGGAGACTACACTTTTCCTGATGATTGTAAACTACCTCTGCGGAGGGGCTCTAGCGGATTACAAATAGCGACAACCCGTTCTAATGCCCCCAAACATCAAGATTTTGAACCTGGTTCTCGACGCAACAGTTCTGTAGGCGGAAGCAGACCTGGCTACAGCAACGAAAGCTATTGGTACGCCTACATTCACAGATAACACGAAATTACAAGCACATGGGCTAGCTTATGTCAATCAGCAGTAGGCTATCCAGGCCGCTTGGGCTGCCACCAGATGGTCGCAAACCCTGCACCCTACACTACTTTTTGAACATCTAGAGGCTCTCTTCACCGAGAGGAATGAATTTTCCATCAAGGAATTTACGGAATTCCGCTGTCTTAAAAATGAGACACCGCAGACCCTTTTTAACAAACTGTCAAGCCTCTGTCAAAAGGTAAAACTTTTCACCATTGATCTTCCTGCTATGGCCACCAAATATTACATCGACGTCCGGAATTCCTTAGGGCCCACGCGGCATATTGCCCTCGACAATTAGATTGCAGGCTAGGCCATCCAGGATATTAATCCCTCTGCGAAGGAAATTTCCCTGGTCGCCATAAAACTCTATGACCACTTCGTTCATAGTGAGACTAGAGAAAAGGCGGTAACCGGCAAAGCTAAGGGAAATTTTGCAAGGTTTGCCAGAGAAATGCCTTCTGACACTGAGGAATCAGTGGAACTTCTAGCTTTGCAGAAGCTTAAGGGGAAGCAGGAGGTTGATAGTGGACCAGAACCAACCATGGGGGCAGACGACCGAGTCTTCCTATACAATTGTCTGAACTGTTAGCAAAGTGGTCATGGGTAGAAGCGCTACCCACGGAAGCTCAAACACATGCTTACCCTAAGGCAGAAGGAGTGGGAAAAATAGAGAACTAAAAAGACAAGGAAACAGCATGAACGAAAACAAGGAGGAGGATTGGAACACAAAACACCAGTAACCAAGGACAATTACCGTCCAACTCCCCAGTCCAAAACTGCCAAAATTTCACAAGCTCAATTAAGACAAATCAAACGCCCAAAATTTGATGATGCCCAAATCTCCTATGAGTTAAGGAGCAAATACACCACCGAGGGCTTCAAGTGTGAGGCTAGCGGTTTCATGGGACACAAGGGAGGCAATGCTTCTGAAAGAATGGGGTTCGAAAGGAGATGATGAAGTATGCTCTGTTTATCATGCGGAGGAGAAATTGTCGTGAATCCTCTCCCCCTTCAGCTCCTTTACCTTTGGGGGCGTCGCACCATGGACGAACCAGAATGAACGTCATCATGTCAAGCAAGACTCACACTACAGAATATCATCCAGCAACAAAGGCAGCAATTGGCTGCGATGGTTGCAGAATTGGCAGCACTGCGTTTAGGATCTTCCTCCCAAGCTATTGCTTTGACGGCCGCTCAAAAACTCCAACGGAGGAAACAAGAGTTACTACAAAAGCTAGTGGAGCTTGAACAAAAAGCGACGGCGGGTGGAGATGATGACGATGTTATGGGTGGGATATGGAACCTCCTAACACTCACTAAGTTCTTACCTTCATGTTAGGAGCCTGGAATGTGGGTGTAGGAGACAATGGGAGACAACTTCGCAACTCCACAGCGGAGCAGAGAAAGGACAAGCAAAAACTGGCCCAAGGGGACTATAACAGAAAATTCACGCGACCACTGTCCTTCACTCCCCGGGTGGTGATTCTGAACGACAACATCGGTTTCGGAATCAAACCCACCAATTCGCCCCCCCTTGCTGTGAGAAAACTGCCTCCTGGATTCGAATATTACAAAAGGAAGATGGAAAAACAGGCATAAGAAGACAAAAAACGGAGCAACCAAGATTGTTTCAAGCGGTATATGGCAAAACGCCTAGAGGATAACACACCGGAGACGCCTCCCGTACCGAAATTAGAAAATGACAATGAGGAAGCAAGGGGGGGAGAGCCGGAGAAACCGGAGGAACCAGGTTCTCCCACTTTGTAGCCAAAAGCTCAACCTCCTTCCTCCAAACGAGCGGTTATGCTAGTCAAGCACCTCATGCCCTACGCCCTCACCCATGTGAAAACATTAGTCTCTTCCCATAAACTGCCTAAAGAAGTCCTCATTCAGGCACTCGGAGATGAAATTCACTCGAGAAGGGAGAAAAGAGACCCGGCAGACTAGTCAAGGTCTGTCTTTTTGTCAGTAGACCCCAATATCCTTATGATAAATAGGGATTAGAAGACGTTATCATTGGCGATTATCCTCAACTGGACAAGAAATTTCAAACTCAACGCATACGGATGATACCAGAATACATTGGTCGACACTGGAGCACTCCCAAATCTGATAACTACTTCGGCTTTGCAACAAATGCATTAGGAACTCCCGCCGGAAATCTACCCTAGTACCATATGCCTAAGCACCATTAGTAGTGGGAACCAACCGGTTCACGGGATTATCAAGGCTATGTTAATTGAATTCTCCAATGACGGGGGTCAGCGAGTCTGAATCTTACTTCTGTTCTTTGAGGTGGAAAGTAAGCAGTTTGAAATTCTGTTGGGGAAGGCCACCTGGACAAGGTTGAATATGGGTTTAAGTGTGTGGAATGAGCAGTTTAAGGTTTGGGGCCTTGAGAATCCGGTGGGAACCAAGGCAACTCACTCCAATTACCTAGAGGCCAAACAAACTTGCCTTCTCCTAGCAATGAATCATGTGTAGAGGCAGGGCTTGAAGCCATGAAAGGTGAGGATTGGAGGATTAGAGATTAAAAGATCCAGATGTAGTGGGAAATGGGAAATTTGCTATTCGAGGAGAAATAAAGTGGAGTACTTTACTTCTTCAAGAGCAATAGAGTCTAGAAATGACTTAAAACTTTTCAAACCCTAAATTGTTACCTTTGATTGCTTTCAATTTTGCTGTTGCAAAATTTGTGGTTGAATCTTACCTTTGAGAGCTTTCAATTTTGGTGTTGCAATTTTTTTGGAAAATTCTTACCTTTATTATTCAAATTTTGGGAAATTGAAGAATTGATTTTGCACTAAATTATTTTCAATGTCTTATTGATTTCTCAGATTTTGATATTTTTCAAAGGATTTCTTAAAGAGAAGAATTCTTTGATTGAAGCAATCAAAGGACTTCAAACCTGTAGCAAATTTCTTTGGGGAATTTTATTCTATCTTTCTTTTGCTCGATTTTATTTTTGTGATAATGGCAAATTTTGCATGGAAACTTGAAATGGAGAATGTTTTGAATATTTTGAAGAAGCGTACTGTGAAATTCGTCAAATGATTTCATAATCATGTTGTTGATGTGGATGAAACAATTTTTGAATTGAAAAGTGAATTGAAAGAAATTTATAAACATGGGAATTTTTGAAATCAAAAATTGGATGAGCTAATTAATTCAATTCACACCAGAAATGATATTAATGAACAAAAGGATGACAGTGGTAAGAGAAATGCCATTTTTAAAGAGGCTGATCATGATAAACCTAAGAAGATAAGAGATCTAAAGTTGTCTATTAGTGAGGCACCATCCTTTAATGGTAAGAAGATTGATGAGTTAGATGTTTGGATTTTTTCATATGGAGAATTATTTGGAATCTAAAATTGTGATCGTGATGATTACACTTCTTTTGCTGTTAGCTGTCTCAAAGGTGATGCTCAGATTTGGTATTCCACTCAGAAGAGGTCTTATTTGATTGCTGATAATTTAAAGGAATTACAAGATAAGTCATTGTAATTAGTAGATCAGCCGGAGTATAATTTGGAAACTCGATAACTCAGGGGTAATTTGAATGAAGTATCAGAGTGGTGTGAGGAGGAATTTGTAAAAGAGGGTCTGAATGAGGGTCTACTTAATAGGCATAATATCGTCAAGGGAAATCATAGAGGTGGACAAAGTGGGACAGAGTGCTAATGCAGGAAACAAATTTAATAATAAAAGGGGATACATTAAGAGTCATAAACAGAGTATTAATGCTCAAACCTAATCTTACCATACCCACATGTGCTATCTGTCACAAAAGAGGTCATATAGCATTTGAGTGTGCATAATTGAAAAAAAAATAACTATTATAACTTTGGAGAGGAGGGACATTTCAGGAGAGAGTGCACAAAAACGAAAAAGAAAGTCACTTGTTTTAAATGTGAAGGTCCAAATCATCACCCTAAGGACTGTACAGATAAGGGATCTTTTAAAACGATTGATGTCAATGGAGGTCTCCAAAAAGATATTGCATTATACCTAGCTGAGCAAGAAGCCCAAGAGGTGGGAAACGGAAAGGACTAGCTGAAAGTCCTCAGTTGCGTCGATCAGACCCAGAGGTTAAAGAGTTAACCTTGGAGGGCAAGCTAATGAATAGGAAGGCAAGGATAGCTGAATTTATTTTGATGCAAACTACACAACATAGTTTAAAGAATCCTTTTGATGAAACTCTTAACAAGGGACCTATGTTTGGACAAATAAGTAACGAAGACACCAGACACAGTTTGATCAGATTAGAGTCTTTAGTGGAAGGGAAACCATTGAGAGTTATGGTAGATTTAGGTGCTACACATAATATTATTTCACATAAGTTTGTAGAGGAAAATAAAATTCCTACAGTCATAAGAGAAAAACATTCGCATGTTTAGGTGGCAAATGGTAATATGTCCACATTAGATTTAGGAATTGACACAATAAAAGTTGATATCCAGGGTCATAACATGAAAGTTGTGTGGAAAATAATGAATTTCGGTAGTTAGGAGCTAATATAAGGAAAGCCTTGGTTAACTGAACATAACCCTCAAATTAATTGGGAAACTAACACCTCGAGGGTGAAGTCTGAAAAAGGTTGGAAGGTTTTGCAAGCATTACCTTCGAAGAAGTTGCATAGGAATCATATAAATAACATAACCAAATGGCAAGTGGAAGGTTATATAACTGCTAAACAATTTTAAAAGCATTTAAAAGATAAAACAAATCATGCTTGTTTGTTATTAGTAACTGAGGCAGTTAATGATAAAGGGGGGGAAGAAAACAATAACATTGATGTTATTCCTAAATCAGACACCACTAAAAATCTTGAAAAACTAAAATCTGATTTTGTAACTGACATTAATACATCTGATGTTGTTGTTAAAGATTTGATTTTTGAATTTAGAGATGTTTTCCCAAGTGACTCACCCTCAGGGAGGCCACCTTCACGAGATGTGGAACATGTTATTAAACTTGAACTAGGATGTAATCCTCCTATCACATAAATTTATAAACATAGTTTCTTTGAGCAGGAAGAGATAAAGAAACTGACGTATGAGCTTCTTGAGAAAAGACATATTGAGTCTAGCAAATCACCGTACTGAGCACCAGTTCTCTTTGTCAAAAAGAAGGACAAAACGTTGAGAATGTGTGTTGATTATCGTAGTCTGAACAAGATTACGGGGAAGGATAAGTATCCGTTACCTTTAATTTTTGATTTGATAGATTGTTTGAAAAATGCTAATTTTTATTTTTATTGATCTACGTAATGGCTTTAATCAATTGCCAATAAAAACGGAAGATATTGATAAAATTGCTTTTAAAACTAAAGTCGGTCATTTTGAATGGATCGTGATACCATTTGGTTTGACGAATGGACCACTCACTTATCAAAGATTAATGAACTTAACCTTTTTAAGATTATATCGATGAGTTTGTTTAGGTGTTTATAGCTGATATTCTAATTTACAGCAAATTTAATGAACAACATGCAATTCATTTAAGGAAAGTTTTTGAAAGGTTAAGGGAAAGAAAACTATATGGAAAATATTAATCCAGTTTTCTTAAAAGTGAACAATTATTTTTTGAGACATAAAATTAGTGGGGTAGGTGTTAAAACAAATCCATCTAAAATTATTGCAATCCAAAATTGGAAACAACCCACTAATGTCACAAAAGTTAGATCATTTTGGGATTTGCCACTTATTAAAGGAAATTTATTAGGAACTTCATTATGATCGCTGCACATTCGACAAATTTACTTTGGGGAAAGGAGACGTTTGTGTGCAGAGCCGATTTGGAGAGACCTTTCGAGAAACATAAATGGAAGGTGACCTGTGCCCCTACACAGGTGTATCCTGATCCTGCTAGGGAATTTGAAGTTTTGATCAATGTAATTCTGTGACCTCCATTAGTACACAAAATGTCCAGCTTATGTGAAGCCTCTAGGATAGTATTTACACTTTTGATTTTGGCATAGAATAAGTCTCACCCTAGGAAGCAAAAACTCTGACCGCCTACAACCGTGTGTAGCTTGGACTCCTTTAAGTCCGCAGCAAAAAGAATCACTGAAATTGCTCACCCGAGCATTAAGTTATGGCTCACCAAAGTTGGCCTATAAATACAAGTGCTCTCTGGGAAGGATGCTGAAACCCAAGAAATATTTTAAGTCCTAAACTCCCTCTCTAAGCCTACTACTAGTTTACCTATCCAATCAAAAAACTGTAAGGTACAAGAAGGTACAGGTACCGTTGTACTTCTTCTACGGCCATAGTACTGCATGGCCGCTCCGCTGAAGCGTGTCAGTTCCTCAACCGAAGTTGCTCCCTTCGTTATACTCGCTATCCAATCACCCCTCGCCACGTGTCACCCGCCGACATATGCTCAACAAACCGCCGAAATCGACTCTGGAATTGCGGCTGCTCTTCGAGCCGTCGATCGCGAACGACTTTCAATTTCGTCCGTCGAAATTCGATGTCGTTTTGTGCGGTACTTTATTTCGCTCGGTCCCGCACGTTTCATGTTCACTTCGTCCCGTAATATGTTAAATGAAGTATGCTGAAGTGTTACAATATAAATTTGTACCAATCCTAATACGTGTATCGTTTCGTTAAGACCTACCGGATAAGGCTGACGGCTGCGCCGTACGACTATTATCCAAAGGTCACTGGATCAAAACCTACTAGGGACCGCCTGACTTTTGCAGCAAACTAAAGCTTCTGCTCTCTCTCCTTACCTGAATGAGACAGCCATGGCTGCCTACAAGTCCTTGTCGACTACAACAAGTATGAGGGCTGGAAGACGAAAAAGGACAAGACTATAAAATACCTTTTTCAACACTCCCCTTATTTTCTAGTCTAGCTTTTGCTTCAGCCCACATTTCTCCCTACAACATATCAGTTTGCGTGAAGGTACCGGTTTAGTCATCATATCTGCTACCATCTCTCCATCTTGTCTATATTCCAAGCTAATTATTTTATTCTCAACATTTTCTCTAACAAAGCTCAAACGAATATCCATATGCTTGGCTTTAAAGTGATGCTTAGGGTTAGCTGCAATTGCGATCGCAGCTTGATTGTCACAAAATATTTTTTGCACTCTATTCTTCATATATCCCAATTCTTGAAGCAAAGATTTCACCCATATTAATTCTTTCACAGCCGAACAAGAGGCCATATTCTTAGCCTCCATGGTGGACTGAGCAATCACCTTTTGTTGCTTGCTGCTCCAACAGCAAGCTCCATTCCCAACATATAACAAATACCCAAAAGTACACCTCCTCATCGGAGCATCCCCATAACAGGCATCACCCCAAGTGGTGATGTCAGTATTTTCCCCTCCCAAATGCAACCATAGATCTCTTGTTCCTATCAAGTACCACATGACCCTTTTGGCCCCTTCCCAATCTTTCTTCTTAGGATCATTCAGACTCCTACTTAATACTCCCACAGCTGCAACTATATCAGGACGAGTATAGTTCATAAAAAAAATCAAACTACCGACAACCTACCTGTACGTAAAAGTTTGGATGAACTTACTTTCCTCAGGTCCTAACTTATTATCCAAGATGAAGATTTGCTCTTCTGAGCTCCCGTCATTTCCCTTCTTTAAGTCCATTAGAGTTGTACAACTTTTTGCTTTATCCATTTGAAATTTTTTCAGCATATTCCCAATTGCTTTCTTTTGGGTTAGTCTAATTTTTTTTTTTCTCTATCCCTCTCTATCTAAATTCCCAAAATATGCTTTGCCTCCCCCAAATCTTTTATTTCAAATCTACCCTTTAGATCCTTTTTCAATCTATTAATTTTCTCCATTGATTTACTCAAAACAAGCGAATCATCATTATAGATGGCAATAAAAATTATACCTTCCTCATCCTTAAATAAATTGATGGAATGATCCGAACTAATTCGGATATATCCGAAACTCGTTAAAAACTCCTATATCTTTTTGTTCCATTGGCATGGAGCTTGCTTTAGACCATAAAGGGACTTTATCAATCTGCACACCTTACTTTCTTCACCTTTCTCCACAAATCCTTCTGGTTGTCGTATAAAGATCTCTTCTTCCAATTCTCCGTGTAAGAAAGCGATTTTGATGTCCATCTGGTGCACTTCCATGTCTTCCGCTGCCGCTAGACTAAGTAAAATCCGGACACAAGGAAATCTAACAACCGGAGAGAATGTCTCCTCATAATGGATTCCCTCCTTTTGTGTAAACCCCTCTGCCACCAATCTGGCCTTGTATTGCTCAATAGTATTATCCAGATTGAGCTTCAACTTAAATACCCACTTGCATCCTATTGGCTTTCTATTTGGAGGACAATCCACCAACTCCCATGTGTTTGCTTCCATAATAGAAGCCATCTCATCATTAATAACTATCAACCATCTACTACGTTGCAGACTATTAACTACTTCCACGTAAGTCTGGGGTTCGCTCAAATGTGACAGCTTAGTTACCCTGTTGTTCACTTGTCTCTCTTGAATTCTCTTGCTGCTTCTCCTCCCCCCTTAAAACTTTGACGCTGGGATGGAGGGTAATCTCGGGTTTCTCCAAACTGTTGTTTTTAGAAAGCTTTAGTCCTCTATATGCCTCAGCTGTTAGGGAGATATAGTTGTTTAGGACTTAAGATAATTTCTGGTTGAGTTTGGTTCAGTACTTACCGAATTTAGTGTGACAGTGAAGTTGGGAGTTCATGGTTCATTCACACATGGGACACGCGTTGTCACTTGGGAGAAATACGTGAGTATGTCCTCCGTGGATGTACGGAAGTTCGGCAAGACCACGGGACTTCGTGAAGTCACATCTACGGTGCAAAAATCCTCTATTCGGACGACTGACAGCCGCCTCCAACAAATGCTGACGAGGCGTGACTAGATCACTATCACTCTACGTTGTTTGAACGTCGGTGTAAATATTTGGTAGAACAGAATTTTGTCTATAGTAAATTAGTTGTTTAGTGTTGAGAATGTGATTTATGACATACCTTCAGTACAGAGGTATACTCACAATATTTGTTGTGTTAGAATGTAAGATGTACGGCTAGAATGCCTCCGTACAGCTTAGTATAGTTTCAGTGTATAGAAGTAGGACTTAGTGAATTTGACTCATTAGGAACAAATGACATGAAAAATTGTACACTCAATTTTTATGAAAATTCACCTCTAAATATCTCACATATCTTAAAGCAAAATTAAGTGAAATTTTATGTGAATGTTCCTTTGTATAATATCTACTCTGTGGCGGATTTGTAGGACTATTGTGTCCTTGTGTTGAAAGTTACTGTCTGTCAAAGTTGCTATTTTGCCATCGGTATTCGTGGAAGCTTCCTCTCTTGATTTGTTCTACAATGACTACTACTGCTGCTTCTTCTTTATCTTTAGAACCAGCAGTTGTCTCAGAACAACAGGTTACAGGCCCGCCTTCACGAATTCCAGTCTTTGATGGACGTGAATATCTGTATTGGGAAGATCTGGTTAAGTCTTACTTCAAGCAAGTGAAACTTACTGATGTGTTAAATGGATCCCTAAATGAATGTGATCCTTGCTTTGATCAGAAAAATGACCAAACTTTGCATTTAGTGAAGCTTATGATATCAAAAGAATTGCATATGACATATATTAATGTTACAAAGGTATCAGAATTGTGGGATGCTTTGAAATCTTCTTATGATACAGCTAGTGACCAGCATGAGATTATAATTGCTTGACAGATCTATGAGTATAAGTACACATGCGGTAGCATGGTGGAATACACTAATTGGTTTTGAATGTTATTTTCAGAAAATGCATGTTCTGGGGGGACTTTCTCTCCTTATCATCATGCCATGATTCTCTTAAAGGGGTTTCTTAGTGAATATAAAAGAGCCTCACATGAAATGAAAAAATTGTCCAAACCTCTTTGGAATTTGCAAACAGCTATAGAGTTTATCTTGTCAGAAGAAGCCACTCAAACAGTTTTAGGATCTATGAAACCAGGTGTAGCCTTCACGGCTCAATTTTAGATGGAAAGAATATATCAAGGGAATCAATTTAATCCTCAGTTTGAGAAATGTGTTTATTGCTATACTGATGGTCACCCCTTCAGAGCTTGTCCTTTGTATATAAAAGCTCTGAAATAGGTATCTTCCGGAAAGGATGGAGACATCGCGGACCTCTAGGACCCCCGAATAAAACTGTTGCGTTTTCAGCGGAGGATACGGAATTTGAGAAGAAGAAGATCGAGGAAGAAAAACGTGATGTGACCAGTTTTCCAAAAACCGATGACAAAGAGTTATTTGCTCTTGCCAAACTCAACATGATGGAAGGAGAAAAGGACCTCGGATGGATAATGGATTCCGGCAGCTCTTCACTTATGTGCTAGAATAAGTCTTCGTTTAAAGAAATGTCGTCTATTCCTTTACGTCAGATCTTTTATGCCAGTGGCTATGCTGTTGAATCAAATGCCAAAAAGAATATAGATCTGGACTGTGTGATAGATGGAAAAGTTGTTCAGAGAACGTTGTATGATGTTCTGTATGTTCCAAAGTTTAAGAAAAATATGTTTTCTACGTTTTTGGCTGAAAGCAAAGCCTTTGAGGTTCTCTAGATAAATGGCAAGAAAGTAGTGAGCAAGGATAGAAGAGTAGCTTTTGTAGAAACTAGAGGCCCAAACTTTTTGTACCGCATGGACCTGGCTAATAAAATTGATTTTGCGTACTCTAGTGTCATATGTGATAATGTTTTGTGGCATAAAGGCTTGGTCATGTGCATCATGAGAGACTTACTAAGATGATAAACCATAATATGAAAGAGGGTGTCAAGCTTGGTCAAAAAGAGTCTCATGTTTATGATGGTTGTGCTCTCGGAAAGCTTAACAAGTTTCCTTTACTACAAGTTTCTGATCACCGAGCCACAGATCTCCTTGGTATTATTCACTCTGATGTCTTCGGCCCGTTCAAAGTTCTCTCTTTTGGTGGCAGCCGCTACTTTGTCACCTATACAGACGATTACTCACGGTACAGTCGTCTATACTTCATGAAAGAGAAGAGAAAAGTCTTCACTCACTTTCAGAACAACAAAATCTAGGTGGTGAAACTTCACGGCAAATCTATTCTTGCTTTGAGGACGGATAATGGAGGAGAGTATGTATCTCATGCCTTTGCTCAATTTTTGAAAGAAAATGGCATCTCTCGTGAACTCACTACTCCGTACACATCGGAACAAAATGGTGTGGCCAAGAGACTCAATCGGACTTTAACTCAATATGCTCGTTCTATGATGGTTGATAAAGGTGTGGATCCAAAGTTTTGGGGGGAAGCTTTTCATTGTGCTTCCTACATCAGAAAATAGAGTAGAAAACCAAGCTGTTAAGGGTAAGACACCTTATGAAGTATGGACAGGCAGAAAGCCAAATGTCAGTCATTTTAGAGTCTTTGGTAGCAAATGCTTTATCTTGGATAATCTTCCTAATTGGAAGCTTAGTCCAAAATCTATACCTGGTGTCTTTTTAGGCTATGATGATGAATCTGCAGGCTATAAAGTGTAAAATCCGCAGAGAGGATGCCTTAAGACAGCCAAAAATATTCAGATTAAAGATGAGACTCAATCTGTGGATGTTTTTAGTATAGATGCAGCTGAAAGGAATGAGAAAATACAAGAGTACATCATCTTGAGCAGGTACCTTTTACTCCATCTCCTTCTACTTCCTGTACCTCGTTGTCAAATGTCTTTGGGCCATCAGATCCTACTTCCGAAGCTGCTCCTACCACTACACGCCCTCTGCGGAACATTAGGGGACCAACAGTGCTCGCGTCTGATTTTTCGGGGGGAAGAAGGCAAAGCAGCCGCCTTCAAGGCGACCGAGTGGAGAGTGTTTTTTCTGCAAGCACAGAGGAGCAGCTTACTATTCAGGAAGCCTTTTCCGTTCTTGAAAACGATCATTCGATCTTGTCTCCAAATGATGAGATGAAGTCAATTAATGAAGCCTAAACTTGGGAACTTGTGGAGCTCCCACCGAACCGAAAAGCTATCGGTTGTAAGTGGGTCTTCAAATTAAAATTAAATCCTGATAGTACAATTGAGAGATATAAAGCTAGACTGGTCGCTAAGGGATTTAGTCAGAAGGAGGGAATTGATTATGAAGAGACCTTCTCTCCGGTGGTTCACTTTCCTACTGTTAGAGTTTTGTTTTCTCTTGCTGCAATAGAGGATATGGAATTACATCAGATGGACGTTACGACAGCTTTTTTGCATGGTGATTTGGAGGAAGTAATTTAAATGAAGCAGCCAAAGATGTATGCAGAAAAAGGGAAAGAAAATCTGGTCTGCAAATTGTTGAAGTCCCTGTATGGTCTGATACAGGCTCCGAGAAAATTGAACCTGAAATTAGATGAGTTTTTAACCAATCTTGGCTTTACCATGATCATTTCAGATCATTCAGTCTATGTAATGCAAAGTGAGGATGGAGTGATTTATGTGGCTGTGTATGTAGATGATTTGCTGTTGATTAGCAAATCTATCAATGAAATTCATAAATTAAAAGCAGATCTGAATTCTCAGTTTGAAATGAACGACTTGGGAGAGGCCAAGTATATTCTAGGAATTCAAGTAGAAAGAGATAGGAAACGGATAATTGTTTATCTAACTCCAAAAGAAGCAATCTAGAACATGCTAAAAAAGTTTGGTATGTCAAAAGCAAAGGGGAGTGCCACCCCTATCGAATTCAGGGTAAGGAAACTAATGGTGGTGTTTTGGTTGATGATTTTTTGGATTCGAGGACGCAGATTCTATGTCCTCCATTCCTTACAGGCAGATTGTCAGAAGCCTCATCTATTTCATGAACTGTACTCCTCCGAACATTGCAGCCGCAGTTGGAGCCTTGAGCCGAAGCCTGCAAAATCCGAGGAAGTCAGACTATGAGGCAGCAAAGAGAGTTCTTCACTATCTTGCAGGAACTCGAAATATTAGACTCTCTCTCTGTGGAGAGGAAGTCAAATTCATACATGGAGAGATGCGAGCTACAGAGATATGCCAAGCCAACGCTCCACCACCAAAAACTTTCTGAAGATCGGAAGTGGAACTTGCTGTTAGAGCAGCAAACTTTAGAAGGTAACACCTGAGTCTACCATGGAGGCTGAGTACATGGCTGCTAGCTCGGCAGTTAAGGAGTTACTTTGGGTAAAGTCTCTTCTCAAAAAGCTTCTCTTTATGCAATCTGGACCACAGATAGTGTGGTGTGACAATCAGACAGCAATCGCTATTGCATCTAATCCCAGTCATCACTTTAAGAGTAAGCACATTGATATCAAGCTATATTTTGTAAGAGAAAAGGTGATGGGAAAAATCTTAAAGTTGAGTTATTTACTGGATGAGCAAATGGTGGCTGATATGATAACGAAACCCTTGCCTGCACCCAAATTGAAGTTCTGTAGAGAGGCATGTGGACTGTGTGACTAGCAGGGTATAAAGCTTTAGGGGAGTGTTGTTTTTAGAAAGCCTAAACCTCTCTATGCCTCAGCTATGAGGGAGATAGAGTTGTTTAGGACTTAAGATTATTTTTGGTTGAGTTCGGTTTAGTACTTACCGAAATTAGTGTGACAGTGAAGTTGGGAGGTCACGGTTCATTCACACTTGGGACACGCGTCATCACTTGAGAAAAATGCGTGAGTATGTCCTCCGTGGATGTACGGAAGTTCGTCAGGACCACGGGACTTCGTGAAGTCACATCTACGATGCAAAAATCCTCTATTCGGACGGGTGACAGCCGCCGCCAAAAAATGCTGACGAGGCGCGACTAGATCACTATCACTTTACGTTGTCTGAACTTAGGTGTAAATATTTGGTAGAACAGAATTTTGTGTATAGTGAATTAGTAATTTAGTGTTGAGAATGTGATTTATGATATACCTTTAGTACACAGGTATACTCACAATATTTGTTTTGTTAGAATGTTAGATGTACGGCTGGAATGTTTCCGTACAGCTTGTTGTTCTACAACCACCGGTGCAGGTGGAGGAGCAGCAGTAGTAGTAGAAGTAGACATGATACACTCTCAGAAGCTATCAAAAATCCTACCAAACAGCTGTTCTAAAGTGCTCACCAATTCTTATACAAGCATCCAAATCTCACAAAACTCTATCAGAATATAGAGTAACATAAACACTGACAACTCCCAAAGTTTCAGCACAATTGACCCAACAACACTCAAGATATAATACTCAGAAGTTTCCCAAAAACTGTCTACAGTTTTACTACTTGGAAGTCTGGATACATAAAAATGCTCTAAGTCCTAAGTCTTATACTTTCGGTGTTCTACCGCCGATAACAGTGTACCTGAGAGGTACGTCCAAAATCAACACACCTACTGAGATCTACGTGTCCTTGATCGTGCCAACCCAATCTATCATTGTACAGTCAATATTACTCAGAATCTAGATTAAGTGTTTGTACAAATACTTGTCGGCTAAGTCACTTGTGATACTCTTATGAATCTCGTCCGTTGACTAGATTCATATCAATCGCAGCTGCGTTGTCCCGTACCGGATCACATTTACATCACCCGCGGCTGCGGTGTCCTGCACCGAATCATATCAAAGATAGTAGCAGCTGCGTTGTCCGTACGGATCTTATCCAAAGTAACCGCAGCTGCGTTTGTCCTATCTGTGTCGCAGCTTCGCTGCTGCGCTGCTCTGCTGCTGCCCTGCTACGCAGCTCTGCTGTATAGCAGCTGCGCTGCTTTTCCGTATAGCAGCTGCGTTGCTGTCTGTATAGTTGCTGCGCTGCTGCGCTGCTCTGAGACAGAAAGCTTTCCAAAAAGACAACACTCCCCTAAAGCTTTAGAATCAGTATACCAGCGCAGCTGCGGTGATAAACTAGCGCAGTATCGCAGCATAGCAGTATAGCAATTAGCTATTCACTTAATCCCACTGCTTCCCTACAATACTTCAGCTTAGGAGCAGGAAGAGCTTTAGTGAGCATATCAGCAATCATTTTTGCATCTGGTAAGTAACATAATTTAATCACTCTAAAGAACACTTTTTCTCTTACAAAGTGTAATCGTACATCCATGTGCTTGCTTTTGAAGTGATGACTCGGGTTAGAAGCAATGGCAATGGCAGCCTGGTTATCACACCAGATCACCTGCGGACCAACTTGCATGTATCCTAGTTCTTGTAACATGGATTTTACCCATTAGAGTTCTTTGAGGGCCGAGCTTGCTGCCATATATTCCGACTCCATTGTTGACTGTGCTGTCACCTTTTGAAGTTTGCTGCTCCAGCAGCAAGTACCGTTCCCAACTTGTAGAACGAATCCCGTGGTAAATTTCCGGCTTGGCATGTCGCCATAGCTTGCATCACTCCATGTTTGCAGCTTGACTTCTCCTCCGCCTAGAGTGAGTTTGAGATCTTTAGTTCTTGCCAAATATCTTAAGACTCTCTTTGCTGCATCCAGATCAGATTTTTTCGGATTTTCTAGACTCCTACTCAGTACCCCGACTGCTGCAGCAATGTCAGGATGGGTACAGTTCATGAAGTATATTAAGCTTCCCACTATCTGTCTATAAGGTATTATTGCCATAGGATCATTCTCCCCTGATTCTAAATACTCGCTAATAATAACACCTGGTTCTGTCTCTTCTCCCTCTAACTTCTGCCGAAACTCCATTGGAGTTAAACATCCTTTTGCCCCCCGCATTCCGTACTCATCTAACATGTTTCCAATAGCCTCTTTTTGAGTCAATTTTATTATTTTCTTATTTCTGTCCCTCTCTACCTGGATACCCAAAACATATTTTGCCTCACCGAGGTCTTTCATCTCGAACTGTGAGTTTAGAGCAGTTTTGATTTTGTTAATTTCAGCCATTGATTTGGTAATTAATAGCAAATCATCTACATATACCGCTATATACACTATCCCATTTTCACCCTTTAGAACGTAGACAGAGTGATCAGAACTTATCTTTTGAAATCCTAGACTAGTCAGGAATTCATCAAGCTTTATATTCCACTGTCTCGGGGCCTGTTTTAGGCCGTACAAAGATTTTACCAACTTGCCTACTAAGTGCTATTTTCCTGGTTCCACATACTTTTCAGGCTGCTGCATGTAAATGGTCTCTTCTAGTTCTCCATGCAAAAAGGCCGTTTTTACATCCATCTGATGAATTTCCATATCTTCTATAGCAGCTAGGGACAGCAAAATCCTAACTGTTGGAAATCTTACAACCGGAAAAAATGTTTCTTCAAAATCGATTCCTTCCTTTTGATTGTACCCCTTTGCCACAAGTCTGGCCTTATAGCGTTCAATGGTATTATCGGGATTTAACTTCACCTTCAATACCTATTTGCTGCCGATCGCTTTTCGGTCTGGAGGAAGGTCCACGAGCTCCCATGTTTGAGCCTCCATGATCGACTTCATTTCGTCGTTTGCCGCCTCAATCCAGTGATTCCGCTCTGGTGTTGAGAAGGCCTCTTGGATGGTCAAGGGCTCCCCTGAGACTGCCGAGTAGGCAAAGTGAGAGCTTGCTTGCAGGCGACTGCTTGATCTTCTTCCCCCCGGAAATTATGAGGCTGAGATCGTCGGATGCCGCGCATTGCGCTGATTGCGCTGATTGCGCTGGTTGCGATCCGTGTCTTGCTAATTTCGCTGGTTGCGATCCGTGTGTAATGACTGATCTTGGTCCGTCTGGACCCGAAGTTCGTGAGGAAATTGGAGAGAGTCGGTTTCCGGAATCATTACCAGAGTTTGTGGAATCTGCGGGACAATTTCCTGCATGCAATCTAAGATGACATACTCTTGTACTTTTTGTTGCTTTTGCTGCTCTGTCATGTGAAATAAATCTATGGAGTCTAGTTCATCCTTAACAATGATGTTTCTAGCCACAACTATTTTTTGTCTTTCAAACACAAAGACTCTATAACCTTTCAAGTGATCATCATATCCTAACAGAATACCCGGTAGTCCCTTCGGTTCCATTTTCCATCTATCTGTAGACGTATCCAATATAAAGCATTGACTACCAAAGACCTTGAAATGGCTAACATCTGGTTTGCTACCTGTCCAGATTTCGTAAGGAGTTGTTTCTACCGATCTTGATCCTATCCTATTTTTAATATAAACTGCACAATTTAGAGCCTCAGCCCAGAATTTCGGATCCACATTTTTATCTGCGAGCATAGATCTAGAGCTTTCCGTGAGAGTTCTATTCAGCCTTTCCGACACCCCATTTTGTTCCGATGAATATGGAACAGTCAATAGATGACTAATGCCTTCTTCGAGTAAAAAGGTTTCAAATTCTTTCGATGTATATTCACCACCATTGTCCGATCTGAGCTGTAAAATAGATGTATTATGAAGTTTTTCAGCCCATGCTTTATAGTGTTTGAAGTGACCAAACACTTCACTCTTCTCCTTCATGAAGTAAACTTTTGTAAACCTTGAGAAATCATCTGTGAAGGTGACCATATATTTCATCCCTCCGGCAGAAGGAACCTTTGCCGGACCAAAGACATCCGAATGAATTTGTTGTAAAAGTTTCGTCGACCGATGCGCAGACTCCTTAGGAAATGGCAATTTGTGGATTTTGCCTAAAGCGCAACCATCGCAAGTTTTGACCGGCCCATCTGTGATTGAGACACCCTCTATCTTTCCAGCAACAAATATTTTCTTCAAACTATCATAGTTGACATGGCCTAATCTTTTATGCCACAACTCATCTGAGTGCAAAACACCAGAGTACAAAACATCATGTTCTTTTGTATTAGCCATATCCATGCGATACATCTTGCTACTATCTCTAGTACCTGTAACTGCAACCTTGCCGTTTTTGCTAACAATCTGCCGACCGTTTTTCAAACTAACTTCAAAGCCTTTACTCTCAACCAACGACGTAGAAAACAGATTTTTCTTAAAGTCAGGCACAAATAAGACATTGTGAAGAGTCCTTTCAATTGCTTGTCCATCCACATCAACTAGCAAGGACACATCACCCATTGCACGAGTTTGGACACTCATTCCACAAGCATAATAAATATTTTTCTCCGACGTGGCTTTCAGATTTTTGAAGATGGCCTTGTTCCAACACATATGCGTTGACGCTCCTGTATCCATAATCCATCCAGGGTCCTTTGCGCCTTCCATTGCTGCCGCCATAGCGAATAGATCCGTGTCGTCCTCCTCAGAAAATGTCAGAGTTTCGTCTTCGAGTGATGAAGAAGCTGAAAACAGTGCATTTCCACGAGGTGTAGGCCTCGTGAAGCTTTTGTAAAACTGACTTTGTTGCCATCCCGGCCTGTATAAACCGGAATCGTTAGCTTGTTTAAGTTTAGGACAGAATTTGTATCCATGACCTCTCTCACTACAATAAAAACATGCATTGTTTGATTTTCTATTTCCCCCCAGATTAAACTGTCTGAATTGGGTAAACTGATTACTTTGCTGATTAAATTGACCTTTCTTTCCAAATTTTGAATGAAAAGCCTCTACTTGCTCAACATTGAGGATGTTAGATGTAGCTTCCTCCTCTAATAAAATATTGATCGCTAACTGTAAAGTCCAGCTAGCTTTATCTTTCTGTTTGAGCAGGTCAGATGCTCCTTTCATACTACGAGGGAGACCCCGCATGAGCAATGCTGCCTATTGAAACTGAGGAAACACCCCACCGGCACAAGCATGTGCATCTACAAGAATACGAAATTTGTTAGAATATTCAGCCATTGTACCGCCAGTGTACTTATAGTCCCAAATTTTTCTAGCCAATAGAAGTTCTTCTTGAACATTAGCCTTTTCATAATCACTTTTAATGGATTTCCAGATATCAATTGCTTTTTTCATTTTTATCCGAGACATAGCTAAGTCCTCAGATATACAAAATTTCAAAATAGAACGAGCCTGCGTATTTTTCTTAGACCATGACGGATCAGATTCATCCAAAGAACCATGCAATATATCCAAAAGATTGATATTTTCAAAATGTGTCTCCACCATATCCGCCCAGTAAACATACTTATCCCCGGAAAAGATAGGAATTCTTGATGACAGGCCCATAACCTGTTGTTCTACAACCACCGGTGCAGGTGGAGGAGCAGCAGTAGTAGTAGAAGTAGACATGATACACTCTCAAAAGCTATCAAGAATCCTACCAAACAGCTGTTCTTAAGTGCTCACCAATTCTTATAAAAGCATCCAAATCTCACAAAACTCTTTCAGAATATAGAGTAACATAAACACTGACAACTCCCAAAGTTTCAGCACAATTGACCCAACAACACTCAAGATATAATACTCAGAAGTTTCCCAAAAACTGTCTGCAGTTTTACTACTTGGAAGTCTGGATACATAAAAATGCTCTAAGTCCTAAGTCTTATACTTTCGGTGTTCTACCGCCGATAACAGTGTACCTGAGAGGTACGTCCAAAATCAACACACCTACTGAGATCTACGTGTCCTTGATCGTGCCAACCCAATCTATCATTGTACAGTCAATATTACTCAGAATCTAGATTAAGTGTTTGTACAAATACTTGTCGGCTAAGTCACTTGTGATACTCTTATGAATCTCGTCCGTTGACTAGATTCATATCAATCGCAGTTGCGTTGTCCCGTACCGGATCACATTTACATCACCCGCGGCTGCGGTGTCCTGCATCGAATCATATCCAAGATAGTAGCAGCTGCGTTGTCCGTACGGATCTTATCCAAAGTAACCGCAGCTGCGTTTGTCCTGTCTGTGTCGCAGCTTCGCTGCTGCGGTGCTCTGCTGCTGCGCTGCTGCGCAGCTTTGCTGTATAGCAGCTGCGCTGCTCTTCCGTATAGCAGTTGCGCTGCTGTCTGTATAGTTGCTGCGCTGCTGCGCTCCTCTGAGACAGAAAGCTTTCCAAAAAGACAACACTGCTTAGTGTAGTTTCAGTGTATAGAAGTAGGACTTAGTGAATTTGAGTCATTAGGAACAAATGATATGAAAAACTGTACACTCACTATTTATGAAAATTCACCTCTGAATATCTCACATATGTGTAAGCCGAATTAAGTGAAATTTTATGTGTATGATCCTTTGTATGATATCTACACTATGGTAGATTTGTAAGACTATTCTGTCCCAGGTTTGAAAGTTATTGTCTGTCAAAGTTGCTATTTTGCCATCGGTATTTGTGGAAGCTTCCTCTCTTGATTTGTTCTACAATGACTACTACTGCTGCTTCTTCTTCATCTTCACTACCAGCACTTGTCTCAGAAAAATTCGAACAACTTCACCTTCTCCCCTATCCGTGGAGTCCATCTCAAGACGTTCATCGTCCATTTCCGGTCTTTCCTCGTTTTCTTCCTCGATTTGAACCAGAAGTTGTGACTCCAAGAGAGGGTCACTCTCGGTCAGTTTTTCCTCTTCTTCTGCAAGGTTAGGCTAAACCAAAGTTCGGTTAGAAGAATCTGAATCTAACTCATTTTCGGATTCAATTCTAATTCTGATCGGTTTAGTGTACTTAAAGGGATCTATGGCTTTCCTTCATCCATGACTACCAAGTGTTTTACTATAATTATGTCTTCTCTTCCAAGATCATAAACTTTATACCCCTTATACATATTCATCATACCCAAGAAGGTATCCTGGCTTTCCTCTTGCATCTAACTTCCAATCAGATTTTTCTGTGTTTAGACTAAATACTTTACTTCCAAACACCTTTAAGTGTGAAATATTAGGTTTTCTCCCGGTCCATCTTTCATAAGGTGTTTGTCTTTTTATCGCCGAGGTAAAGACTCTATTTTTGAGATAGTTAGCACAATTCATAGCTTTTGCCCAAAAACTTTTTCTTATCTATTTATCTGTCAACATACTACGGGCACTATCACTTAATGTCTGGTTAAGTCTCTCGGCAACACCGTTTTGTTATGGGTTTTTTGGGACAGTCTTTTGGTGTTGAACCCCTTCCTCTTTTCATGTAATCCTCAAACCCATTAGAAGTGAATTCCCCCCCATTATCACTCCTCGCTCTCTTTATAGGTGTCTCATGAAGCTTTTCACTCCATGCTTTATACTCGTTAAAATAAGCCGAAGCCTCATATTTGTTTTTCAAGAAATATACTCTAGAGTATCTAGACCAATCATCAGTGATAGTAAGCATAAATCTTTTTCCCTCCAACTGATGGCACTTTGGCCGGTCCCCATATGTCAGTATGAACCAAGTGTAAAACCTTTTCACCCTTATATATTGCGGCTTCTGGAAAAGGCAATCTGTGGGCTTTTCATTGAGCACACCCACTACAATCATCCAAAGTCTCATTATCTCCAAATTGTATTCCCTCAACTACACCCATTTTCTTCATTTCCTTCAATCTATCTAGATGCACATCTCCCAATATTTTATGCCACATCATCAAATTATTTACACAAGCATAGTAAACTCCCGTCTTGCCATTACTCAAATTCAGCGTAAACATTCTTTGGCTACCTTTTTCAGCTGTGAAGTACACTTTATTCTCATAGCTAGCAACAAAGACTCCTTTCTTAATACAAGTCTCAAAACCCTTATCTTCTAAGACCGACGTAGAGATAAGATTCTTGTTCAACTCTGGAATAAAAAGAACATCAGAGAAAGTGATTATTGATGTTTTACCATCAACTAAGTCTCTCAGATCCACTGGTCCCACTAAATTAGTGGTCACTATTCTCCCATCCCCATACTCTATCTCTACAGTGGGGATCTTTCTCATCTTGGTAAACAATGGTTTTTATCTACACATATGCATAGAGGCTCCTGAATTAAATATCCACCCTTCTTCACGAGCTTCTCTTACTCCACCAAAAGCACACTTTTGTCTCTTTGGAATATGCGGCTCATCTTTCACCTCCAGCTCCTCGTTTAGGTGAAGTTCTCTATCGTCCTCATTTGAATCCTTTTCGATGACTTGTGTTGCCACAAATGCCTTTTTATTCCTTGCGGCTGGTTTTCGACCTGTTCCTTCTTCAATCTCAACTTTGTAAGTTTAGTGCACTCCACCATGTAATTTTTGTTCTGAGACAACTGCTGGCACTGAAGATGAAGAAGATGTAGCAGTAGTCATCGTAGAACAAATCAAAAGAGGAAGCTTCCACAAATACCGATGGCTGAACAACAACTTTGACAGACTATAACTTTAATAGAAATGGTCTAATAGTCTTGAAAATTCACCACAATGTAGATAACATACAGAAAATTACACATCCAAAATTTCAATGAATTCCGATCTTAGATCTGTGAGATATGGAGAAATGAAATTATATAAAATTGAGTGTACAGTTTTTATATCATTTGTTCCTAATGAATCAAATTCACTAAGTCCTACTTCTATACACCGAAACTACACTAAGCCGTACGGAGGCATTCCAGCCGTACATATAACATTCTAACACAACAAATACTGTGAGTATACCTGTGTACTGAAGGTATGTCATAAACCACATTCTCAACACTAAACAACTAATTCACTACAGACAAAATTCTATTCTACCAAATATTTACACCTAAGTTCAGACAACGTAAAGTGATAGTGATCTAGTCACGCCTCGTCAGTATTTGTTGGCGGCGGCTGTCAACCGTTCAAATAGAGGATTTGGCACCGTAGAATTGACTTCACGAAGTCCCGTGGTCCTACCGAATTTCCGTACGTCCACGGCGGACATACTCACGCATTCCTCTCAAGTGACGACGCGTGTCCCAAGTGTGAATGAACCGTGAACTCCCAACTTCACTGTCACACTAATTTTGGTAACCACTGAACTGAACTCAACCAAAAAATAGCTTAAGTCTTGAATAGCTCTCTCTCCCTCACAGCTGAGGCATAGAGAGGACTAAAGCTTTCTAAAAACAACAGTAATGTCTCGACTTCTTTCAAAAGTGACAAAGCCCCTTCAGAGGCCTCGATCTTGATCTATCTAATTGATTTCCTCTTCCTCCTCCACCAAAGTTTCCATAAGGTTTCTAGGAATCCTTATCCCCCTAATTAGTCCCAGAAGCCAATGCCTGAACACTCTTTCCTCCTCTCCGAATCTCAATTGTGCTTTCCCGAACCAAAATCATTTCCACAACGGAGTTCCAGATCCATTGATAATCTGGCAAGCCTTCAAACCTGTTAACAATGTTTTTATACTCATCTGGGAGTTTCATCAACAAAGTTTCACCTTCTCTTTCTCGGTCTCCCTTTTTCCGTGCACTTTCCAACTCCAGAAATAACCCGGCCAAGTCGTTACAAAAATCTAACATCTTTCCCCTTTTGTTCACATATGCTTGTACCTTTTGATCTGCCAGCTTCTACTGCTGAATCGTACCACTCTTGTAAATGTTGACAAGAGCCTCCCACAACTCGTCTGCCTTGTCCACATGAAGATGAGGCGTAGCCACTGCTTGAGTAAGACGCCCGAGAATAAAATGAGTCGCCACGGTATTTTAAAAATCCCAGATTTCACTATCATTAGCCTCGGTTTTCTGAACATCTGCTACCGGAACTAATCCAAAAGGCATTGGTGTGAGTTTCTCCTTCCCCTTCTCCTTCTCATGTCCGACACGATGCTTTATCCAACATCCTCTACCACGTGTGCCCCCGCTGATCCTCTTGTGAACCGAGATCCTCCAAACCCTAGTGGAACTCCCAATATTGTGGATGGCCGACGTACACGGCCACTCACAATGCCCCATAGCCGTTTTTTAAACAAAACACCCCTCATCATAGTTTCCTAATAAATGAACCCTGTTCCATTAAAAATAGGCACCCTTGAAGGTGGGCCCATAACTTGTAATTCTGTGACCTCCATTGGTACACACAATGTCCATCTTATGTGAAGACTCTAGGATAGTATTTGCACATTTGATTTTGGCATAGAATAAGTTCACCCTGGGATGCATAAACTCTAACCGACTACACCCCTGAGTCCGCAAGAAAAACAATCAGTGAAATTGCTCACTCGAGCATTAAGTTATGGCTGACCAAAGTTGGCCTATAAATACAAGTGCTCTCTGGCAGAGAGGCTAAAACCCAAGAAATATTCTAAGTCCTAAACTACTTTTCTAAGCCTACTACTAGTGTACGTATCCAATCAAAAGACTGTAAGGTACAAGAAGGTATAGGTACCGTTGTACTTCTTGTACAGCCGTAGTACGTCATGGCCGCTCCGCCTACGCGTGTCATTTCCTAAACCAAAGTTGCTCCCTCCGTAATACCCGCTGTCCAATCATCCTTCGCCACGTGTCGACATATGCTCAGCAAACCGCCAAAAACCACTACGGAATTCCGGCTCCTCCGTGAGCCGTCGATCGCGAACGACTTTCAATTTCATCCGTCGAAATTCGATGTCGTTTTGTGCGGTACTTTATTTCGTGCGGTCCCGCACATTTCATGTTCACTTTGTCCCGTAATATGTTAAATGAAGTATGCCGATGTGTTACAATATAAATTTGTACCAAACCTAATACGTATATCGTTTCGTTAAGACCTACCGGATAAGGTTGACGGCTACGCCGTATAGCTTTTATCCAGAGTTCACCGGATCAAGTCCTACTAGGGACCGCCTAACTTTTGCAGCAAACTAAAGCTTCTGCTCTATCTCCTTAACTGTATGAGACAGCCATGGGTGCCCGCAACAGTGACTACAACAAGTATGAGGGTTGTTGGAAGACCAAAAAGGACAAGACTGTAAAATACCTTTTTCAACATACTTATGCATCTGATAAAGGTTTAGGTGCACTCATAAGTCAAAAAGGTAGCAAACATTTTCATTCTATTGCTTTTGTGTCTAAGACTTTGAATGATGCTGAAAAAAACTATTTAGCATTGGAAAAAGAATAACTTGCAATTGTTGGTGGATTGGTGAAATGGAGTTGTTATATTGATAATAAAGAATTTACTGTTCACAACGATAATTAGGCACTCTCTTATCTGCAAAGATTAACAGATGCACAGATTATGACTGGCAAACAGGTTAGGTGGATGCATAAATAGGCATATTTCAAATTTAATGTCAAACATATTACTAGAAAGTCAAATGTAGTCCCATATCTTTTAAGTAGATGTTTTGAAATAAGTGTGATGGTTCAGGATGAATTGTTTTTAGATGATGTTAGAAAAGGTTATGATAAAGATCCTTATTTTGTTGTGAATTGCAGGAATATTTTGGAGGGAATTCTAACACATTGAATGAGAGGCATGTCAAAACCTTTGGAATATAACATGGTTTACTGTATTTGCGAACAGGGGATAGATTATGCATTCTTAAAATGGAATACTTAAGAAAACAACTTTTACCAAAAGCCCATGAGCATTTAAGACATCTATGTTGAGATAACACTCTTAGTTGGTTACAAATTATATTGTTTTGGCCCGGGATGGCAAAAGAGGTGTTGAAACATGTGGAAAGTTGTGTTCTTTGCCAACAGAGTAAACCTAGTAACCAAAAACATAGAGGTCTCTTAAAACATTTAGATATCCCCAAAAGACCATGGAAATCTGTAAGTATAGATTTTATTGTTAAGTTGCCATCTACATCTAAAAGAAATGACAATATCATGGTCGTAGTCGATAGGTTCAATAAAATGGCATTCTTTATCCCATGCAAAACTACTCATTCAGTTGTAGATATTGCAAACTTTTATTTTGACAACTAGTCAGACATCATGGAGCCCATTTATCTATAGTTAGTGATAGGGATTCTAAATTTACGTGTGCATTTTGGAAAGAATTCCAACAAAATTTAGGCACTGAATTACAAATGAGTACCTCTTATCATCTTCGGACAGATGTACAAAAAGAAAGGATGAATCGTACACTGGAAGAAATGATTAGGACTGTTTGCAGTGGAGTTCAGATCACATGGGAATCTAAACTGCCATTAATGGAATTTGCATAGAATTCATGTAAACATGCTAGTACAAGATTCTCACTGTTTGAAGTTGCATACGGATACCGATCGAGAGATGCATTAGACTTAATAACAACGGTCACTCAAGAGAATATGGGTTGTGGAACGGATTTTTTGGAATATATTCAAACAGTTTGGAAAACAATATGGGATGCATTAGTGGAGGCACAAAGAAGGCAAGAACTAAATGTTAACCGCAAACAAAGTGATTGGGTGGTAAGCACAGTTGACAAGGTTTGGCTTTCAACAACTCATTACAGGTGCAAGATCGAGGGACAATCGGATCCTAAGGGGAAATATACTCCTAAGTACATCAAACCATTTACTGTAATCAAGATGATATCGTCAGTTGCTGCCAAATAAGACTCTCCACCTTCAACAAAAAATCATCCAGTGATACATATCAGTCACTTGAAACTAGCAAATCTTCGACCAACTGAAGGAGAATTCGAATTGGATCCCTCAATAATTATAGAACTTAAGGTCCACAGATGGGTAATAGATTGGTTTGGTCAATGGTTTAAGGTCGACAATACTATATTCTAGCAACTATATTATCTAAGAAGGCTAAAAGATGGGTTAACTGTAGAAGATAAAAATTCTAAGTTTTTACCAAGGTATTGGAGGGATTACAATATAGAAGTCGCATCTTGAGAATGAAATGTGCTTTAACTTGGGTGAGTGAAATATAACGAGGGGATGATGTAACAATAATAATGGATCGAAATTTTTCGTAAATGGGTATTTAAGTGTTACGAATATAGAGTTTTGAATTTGATAGACTTCCGTGAAAGAATCCCACGATTTGGGGTTGTATTTTAAAAGATATAGTGATTGGTGTATTTAGGCGACAGCGCGAGGTCAAAATAACGAATGGGTGTTCATTGTTACGAGTTAAGGGTCAACCTAGCCGCTGAATTTAAGGTGTACGTTTAAAAAGTACCAAATGAATCAATATTTCGTTTGGTACGCACGATGGATCATTTCGTACAATTTTTAGTACAAACGTCACTTTCACTTTATGGAATTTCATAGGTAGTTTCGCGTGTGAAATTTGCGACGCACGTTCGTGCGAAGTCGCGTTTCGTTTGGCGCGCACTTTTGCACGTAAATGTTACGTAGTGAAATGTACCGTTTGATTGGTTAGTTAATCCGACGTAGTTAGTAAGAGATTTCGCACGTTTTTGTATTGGTCAGTCTGAGTCCTTGCTGATCAATGATTGGCCCAGGTAAAATTTGTTCAATGGAGCATTGACTCTGGCCTGGCTAGTCCATGGCGATGATGGATAAATAAAGAAGTAAAATATGATCTCCTACCTCTCATTCAATCCCATTACTACAACCAATTTCAACCACACATTCCACACATTGGAAAGGATAAACTTTAAATTAGAAGAAGCTTTTGTCCACATAACATTAGCTTGGTCTCTTGCCCTCGTGGCTCAACCCTTCTTTTAAAGTGTTTTCTACTACTCTCCACTCTTAATAATTTTATCTCTTAACTACTAAAACACTACTTAGTTATTAAGAGATTTCAATGCAAAAATGCCATAGCTCCAATTTGGTTTTAATCGCTCAAGACCAAGATCAGTCAGAATTTCCACCAAGTTTTCCAAAGGAAAATATGTCTACTCTTCTCTTAGACTTCACTATTTATCCTTCATCGCCCTGGGCTCGATAGGCCAAAGTCAACGCTCCGTTGAACATGTTTTATCTGGGCCAGTCATTGATCAACATGGACTGAGACTCACCAATGCAAAACGTGCGAAATCTTTTACTACCTGCGTAGCATATCTAACCAATCAAACACTACGTTTCACTACGTAACATTTACGTGCAAAAGTGCACTCCAAACGAAACACAACTTCGCACTTACGTGCGTCGCAAATTTCGCACGCGAAACTTCTTACAAAATTCCAAAAAGTGAGAGTGACGTTTCGTACTAAAAATTGTACGAAACAAACCATCGTGCGTACCTAACGTAATATTGATTTCGTTTGGTACTTTATAAACGTACGCCTACCCTTAACTCGTAACAATGAACACCCATTCGTTATTTTGACCTCGCGTTGTCGCCTAAATACACCGATCACTATATCTTTTAAAATACAACCCCAAATCGTGTGAATCTTTCGCGGACGTCTATCAAATTCAAAACTCTATTTTCGTAACACTTAAATACCCATTTACGAAAAATTTCGATCCACTATTACTGTTACATGAAGTCTAAGAGAAAAGTAGACATCTTTTCATTTAGAAAAGTTTGTGGAAATTCTAACAAATCTTGGTCCTGAGCGAATAATACCTGTTGAAATTTATGTATTTTAGGTCTGTATTGGAAAAATAAATAGAGTAACTTCTCGCTCAAATCTCTCCGGTCCCCATACTTGTTGCAGTCACTGAAGACCAAAGAGAGAGCTAGAGCCATGGCTGTCTAAAGCGGACAGGCTAATCGTAGTTTGTACCAAAACAAATATGTCGGAATCAAGATTTGATGATGGTACCTACCATCCTACAACAGCCGTTAGTTTTAGCCTATAGCTTAGAGTAAACGGTGGCATATGTGGGGTACAATAGGTATTTATAAGCGTAGAAGTAGAGAGTTCTAACAAACTAACAAATAACAAAAAACTGCTCTAGACCAGATTTGAACCATAGTCCGTGGTTATATTTGTAGGGGTAAGCCTTAACCTATAAGGCGTTATTAAAACAATACACGTGACGGGTTTCAAAGATATATAAATATTAACGCAATAGCTAATTAACAACAGACTAACCAAAAGGAGCAATTCATGCATGTACGCGAATCTGAACCGTGTAAAATATGTTTTGATCGGACGGCCGACATTATAGCCGCCACGCGAAGTGAGCTTTTGGCGGCATACGGAGATAGCGTCACGCGGTGCCACGTGGCGCCACATTATTTGATACCGGAGAAGATGGGAGGAGGAACCATGGCTTCCGATTTGACAAGTGTCACCTTATAGACCTTGTCGTACAATGGACGTACAATAAGTACATCGCCCATTGTACCTTCTTGTACTATACAGTGTTCCTATTGGACTAGGGTTTAGTAGTAGGTAGTCGTGAGTAGGCAGACCAAGACTTAGTAATATTTAGGTACCTCTCTCTAAGAGAGCTTGTAACTATAAAGGTCATCTTTGACCAGCCATAACTTAATGCTCGGGTGAGCAAATTCCGCGATTCTTTTTGCTGCGAACTCAAGGGAGTCTAAGCGATTCTTTTTGCTGCGAACTCAAGGGAGTCTAAGCTACACAGGGGTGTATTCGGTCAGAGTCTTTGCGTGCCAGGGTGGCACTTATTCAGTGGGAAAGTCAAAGTGGGGAATATTGTCCAAAACACATATTCAAGCTTTGCATTCTGTGGTGGAACTAAGCACACAAAAGGTCTTCTCTTCACAGGGGTGAAGGTGTATTGGGGTTCTAATTGTCAAGGGATCATTCATTTTGGTTTATATCAACTTGGAGTCGGCACTATCTAGATTAGCTTCTTTTGGACCTACGAATTCTCTGTGGCAATGAATTATGTGTGTGCAATGGAGCCCATAGAATTTCAATACAAAATTGGAGCAATGGCATTTTGCACGGAAATATCTTACCAACTAAGTAGTGTTTTAGTAGTTAAGAGATAATATTATTTAAAAGTGGAGGGCAGTGGAAATAATTAAAAAAAAAGGGTTGAGCCACGAGGGCTAGAGACCAAGCTAATGTTTTGTGGACAGGAGTTTCTTCCAATTTAAAGTTTATCCTTATGTGAATGATGTCCAATGTGGATGTGTATTTTCCAATATGTGGAATGTGTGGTTGAAATTGGTTGTAGTAATGGGATTTTGTGAGAAGTACGAAATTCTATTACAGCATGGTTCATATTAAATTGTATCTTTAAAAAAACAAAAACAAAACAACAAAAACGCAAAAAATGATAATGTTACAAATATAATGTGAGCTTTCTTTAAAAAGAATGTACCTTTTCTCCCAAAAAACAGAAATAGCATCACCAAAAAATTAACAAAACAACACAAACAAAAAAAAAATATGAGAAACATAATGGGGGCTTTATTTTAAAAGAATGTATAGTTCCTCCTAAAAAACAAAAATTTCATATAATTTTGTCCGTGTTTTAAATGTAATTTGGAGTTAACCCCTAAAACCTTGTACTGTCTCTTAAAAAACATGTTAAAATAAATGTAATGTGAAGTCAAAAAAAAATCCAAACACTAAAACAAGAAAATGAGATAAGAAACTGAAAAGAATTGCACTCATTAAAATAAAGTGTAAAGTAAAAAACAACATGAATCGAAAAAACGAAATATAAGATTTGATATTTTTATCAATACATACCTCACTTGAATGTTGGTGTATGGTTCAATCCCCAACATTTTTTATTTGTGTTTTCTTTCGGCCAACTCCAACCAAAATGTTGAAAACCCTTTGTAATCTTTGAGAGAATATGCTTTTCGTATGCCTTCCTGGCGGTCTTCATGGTAATTATATAAAAAAAAAATGTGTTTTTTTTGTTGTTTTGAAAAGTTAGTTCTATGAGTACGCGACATTTTGTACGCTTGCGACATTTCGTGCGTATATTATTAATGTGGAGTTTTCAATGGATTCATGGATTGGGGGAGCGAACGTACGGATAAAACTAAAGTGAAGTTATGGATTTATTGAGTGGCGTAATCACGCAGTAAGAAACGGATGGCGGATGGCAAAGCGATCCGATATGAAATGTACGAAACATTGAAATATGCGCCGCCAGCATAGCGCATCTATTTGAGACAAGTGTACTTTAAATAGGACAACGGAGCTGCGACGAACTTGCGGTTATTTTTTGATATATCCAAGTATGTGACAACCCAGCAGCGGTTGATATGAATCAAGTCGGTGGATGAGATTTATAAGAAGATCTCAAATGACTAAGCAAGTTGAATTTTCGGAGGTGTCGGTGTAAATATTATAAATAACAGACTGCCTCGGCTTCTTTCTATATTTCTATTTAGACCGAGAAATAATTTAAAAGGGCCATTAATTTTACATTCTATGCCTCCAAGTATGTCTGAGGCTCATCAGGATGAGAAAGCTTAGTTACCTTACGAGCAGCTTCTTTCTCTTGTATCATTTTGCTGCTCCTTCTTCCTCCCTCAAACTCTGAAGCTGGAATAGAGGGAGGTCTTCGGTTTCTCCTTACTGTCTCATCGTCTCCCCTATCCATGGAAGTCGGGTCCGTTACCTCCACTTCTGTCTCCTCAAAGTCGATGGGAATGGGTGAGGTACCCGGTAGCTCTCCTGTATCTTGGATCGCGTTGAATCTGCAATCACAATCTCACTCATGTCCTGCATACACTATCTCCCAGTGTTCGGATTAACCTCTCAGCTACCCCATTATATTCCGAATATGGTACAGTTTTCTAGTGCTAAACTCCCTCATCTCTCAGGTATTCCTCAAACTGGTTAGAGGTATATTCTACACCATTATCACTCCTTATTCTCTTAATGGGGGTTCCATGCAACTTCTCACTCCAGGATTTATATTCTTTGAAGTTGTTGAAATAAATGCATTTTCTAGGTCTGTATTGGAAAAATAAATAGAGTAAGTCAACAAAGGCGGCCTGCTTCTTGCTCAACTCTCTTCGGTCACCATACCTGTTGCAGTCACTGACGACCAAAGAGAGAGCTAGAGCCATGGCTGTCTTTAGAGGATAGGCTAATTTCTAGTTTGTACCAAAAGAGACCTGTCGGTATCAGGATTTGATCCTGGTACCTACAATCCTGTCGTTAGCTTTAGCCTATAGCTTAGAGTCAACGATGAAATGCGAAGGGTACAATAAGTATTTATAAATGTACAAGTAGAGAATTCTAAACAACTAACAAATAACCAAAAGCTGCTCTAGACCGGATTCGAACCTGGGTCTATGGAAATATTTGTGTTGGTACGCCTTATCCAATAAGGCATTAACGAAACGATACACGTCGCGGGTTTCAAAGATTAATATACATTAACGTGACAGCTAATTAACACCAGACTAACGAAGAGGAACAATTCATGCATCTACGCGAATCTGAACCGTGTAAAATATGTTTTGATCGGACCGCCGACATTATAGCCGCCACGCGAAGTGAGCTTTTGGCGGCATACGGAGATAGCGTCACGTGGTGCCACGTGGCGCCACATTATTTTATACCGGAGAAGATGGGAGGAGGAACCATGCCATCCGATTTGACTGGTGTCACCTTGTAGACCATGTCGTACAATGGTCATGCAATAAGTACATCGCCCATTGTACCTTAATGTACTATATAGTGTTCCTATTGGACTATGGTTTAGTAGTAGGTAGTCGTGAGTAGGCAGACCAAGACTTAGTAATATTTAGGTACCTCTCTCTAAGAGAGCTTGTAACTATAAAGGTCATCTTTGACCAGCCATAACTTAATGCTCGGGTGAGCAAATTCCGCGATTCTTTTTGCTGCGAACTCAAGGGAGTCTAAGCGATTCTTTTTGCTGCGAACTCAAGGGAGTCTAAGCTACACAGGGGTGTATTCGGTCAGAGTCTTTGCGTGCCAGGGTGGCACTTATTCAGTGGGAAAGTCAAAGTGGGGAATATTGTCCAAAACACATATTCAAGCTTTGCATTCTGTGGTGGAACTAAGCACACAAAAGGTCTTCTCTTCACAGGGGTGAAGGTGTATTGGGGTTCTAATTGTCAAGGGATCATTCATTTTGGTTTATATCAACTTGGAGTCGGCACTATCTAGATTAGCTTCTTTTGGACCTACGAATTCTCTGTGGCAATGAATTATGTGTGTGCAATGGAGCCCATAGAATTTCAATACAAAATTGGAGCAATGGCATTTTGCACGGAAATATCTTACCAACTAAGTAGTGTTTTAGTAGTTAAGAGATAATATTATTTAAAAGTGGAGGGCAGTGGAAATAATTAAAAAAAAAGGGTTGAGCCACGAGGGCTAGAGACCAAGCTAATGTTTTGTGGACAGGAGTTTCTTCCAATTTAAAGTTTATCCTTATGTGAATGATGTCCAATGTGGATGTGTATTTTCCAATATGTGGAATGTGTGGTTGAAATTGGTTGTAGTAATGGGATTTTGTGAGAAGTACGAAATTCTATTACAGCATGGTTCATATTAAATTGTATCTTTAAAAAAACAAAAACAAAACAACAAAAACGCAAAAAATGATAATGTTACAAATATAATGTGAGCTTTCTTTAAAAAGAATGTACCTTTTCTCCCAAAAAACAGAAATAGCATCACCAAAAAATTAACAAAACAACACAAACAAAAAAAAAATATGAGAAACATAATGGGGGCTTTATTTTAAAAGAATGTATAGTTCCTCCTAAAAAACAAAAATTTCATATAATTTTGTCCGTGTTTTAAATGTAATTTGGAGTTAACCCCTAAAACCTTGTACTGTCTCTTAAAAAACATGTTAAAATAAATGTAATGTGAAGTCAAAAAAAAATCCAAACACTAAAACAAGAAAATGAGATAAGAAACTGAAAAGAATTGCACTCATTAAAATAAAGTGTAAAGTAAAAAACAACATGAATCGAAAAAACGAAATATAAGATTTGATATTTTTATCAATACATACCTCACTTGAATGTTGGTGTATGGTTCAATCCCCAACATTTTTTATTTGTGTTTTCTTTCGGCCAACTCCAACCAAAATGTTGAAAACCCTTTGTAATCTTTGAGAGAATATGCTTTTCGTATGCCTTCCTGGCGGTCTTCATGGTAATTATATAAAAAAAAAATGTGTTTTTTTTGTTGTTTTGAAAAGTTAGTTCTATGAGTACGCGACATTTTGTACGCTTGCGACATTTCGTGCGTATATTATTAATGTGGAGTTTTCAATGGATTCATGGATTGGGGGAGCGAACGTACGGATAAAACTAAAGTGAAGTTATGGATTTATTGAGTGGCGTAATCACGCAGTAAGAAACGGATGGCGGATGGCAAAGCGATCCGATATGAAATGTACGAAACATTGAAATATGCGCCGCCAGCATAGCGCATCTATTTGAGACAAGTGTACTTTAAATAGGACAACGGAGCTGCGACGAACTTGCGGTTATTTTTTGATATATCCAAGTATGTGACAACCCAGCAGCGGTTGATATGAATCAAGTCGGTGGATGAGATTTATAAGAAGATCTCAAATGACTAAGCAAGTTGAATTTTCGGAGGTGTCGGTGTAAATATTATAAATAACAGAGGTTTGTCTTTTTGCTAATTAGTTTATCGGTGTAAATTTAGTCAGCTTGACATACCTCGAACTATTCGATATACTCACAAAAATTTAGGTAGGTGGTAGATAACATACGGTTGGTATGCCTTCGTACATTCAGTAGTGAACTCTCTTAGTATAACTTGTAGGACTTAGATTATTTTAATTATCACAGTTGAGTTAATCAAATAAATTGCATACTGTTTTTCTGCAAATTTGACCTGTTGGTGTGATCACTCTGATTGATGTTTTGATGTGAAACTTTGTGAAGATATTATATGATCTACAAACTAAATGTGTGTTTAGTTTCAGTTTGTTCTGTTACCTCCGTAGAATTCTGTGAGAAGTCTACCTGGTTAGTTTGAGAAGAACAGTTGTTTTTGGGAAACTCAAGAGCTTATATCTTCTAGATTGCTTTGTGGATTTAGCTGTCACTTTTGGAAATTATAGTATATATGGTATATTGCATATAAATGCAGTTTGAGGTGATTTTGTTTATTGTGGAGTAATCTGTGCTGTCTGAAACACAACTGTTTTTGAGGTAGTCTCTAGGTGTTTCCGTGAGTATCCATGGCTGAAGTAGGCTATGGACAACAATTTTTATACTCCTGTAAAAATATTTGGATGATATTAATGTCTCTAAGGTTTTCACCCCACCTCGTTTTATTGCTAATTGCGTTATATATGAGTCTTGAAGTCATTTCACCTATTGTATCAGTGTGGTATAGCTCATATTTTTGTTTTTCTCTAGTAGTCTAATAACCTTATCAAGTGAAATATCTACATTTGGGTGCCCTTGTGCACTCCAAAATTTTTAATATTGATTTAAACCAACTTGATAAGCTTGTGCTGTGTTTGGGTTACGTTGTTTTAATGTATCTATGATGATCCGTGCTCGATCTCACTCACTATATTGTGCGAGGATTTTTATTCTTGCATTGCTATCGTCATCTTCTAAAAGAACAATTTTTTTACTCTTTCCAAATGCGAGCTGTAAGACAATACTAGTTAATTTTTTAAAAATTCCCTTAAGCCAAAATAACATTGAAAAGAAAAAAATTATGAAGAAGAAAAAAATGTAAAATAATAAAAAGAAAATAATAAAAAAAACATGTAAAAAGTTTAATTTAAAAGAAAGGAGCTGAAATAAAAACAAGTAAAGGAATAAAAAAAAAAAAAACACAAAACACAAAACAATAAGTTTAGAGTTATGTTGTAAGATTTAGGGTAAGGCTATAGGATTTAGGGTTAGCAGTACGATCTAAGGATAGGCTGTAAAATTTAGCTGTAGGTTTTAACACTAAATACGTTAAAACGTAAATCGAAAACTATGGTTTAACCATACGTAATAAATAGATTAACGTACGTCCATATTGTTGATTTTGGAAAGCTTTACGTCTCAATAAATTAGTGTGACGGCGGTAAAATGTATCGTATAGGGACACGCGTCGTCACTTAAGAAGAGAATAAGTATTTGTGAATGGCACTAGCTACGACACAGATTAGACAAAACAACTGCAGATAGGAAAAAGCAGTTGCGGTTGTTTGGGATCTAATTCGGTAGAGAACGACGCAGCTGCGGCAAAGCTACGGTGACATTGAATATGATCCGAACGGGACATCGCAGCTGCGGTTTATATGAATCGAGTAAATGGACAAGATTCACAAAGGGATCACAAGTGATTTGCTAGCAGGTGTTTTCCCGACATCTAAATGGACGTATCCGGACACTAATAACTAAGACGGCAACAATTAATTGTTCAATCACTTAGTGGTGATCTCTCAGTAATATTGATTTTACAATGACAGATTAACGTTAGCGTGATCAATAGTACTTGGTCTTAGTGGCAGTTTGGTTATTGGACATATCTCTTTGGAACACTTCTATTGGAGTTCAACACTATATAATAGGATAACTAGGAGTAGAAACTCAATACGATTATAAGACTTAGGACGTAGAACATTTTATGTATCGAGACTGTGTAATTTGCAGACTGTTTTTGGTAAACTTCTGCGTTGCATATCTTGGTGTATCTTGGGTCAATTGGGCTGAAACTGCGGGAGTTGTCAGTCCTTGTGATATTCTATAATGTTCTATAGTTTAAAGCAGTTTGAAACATTGTGTCAGATTAAGTGAGCTGTAGAAAACAGTTGTTTTGTAGGATTCTTGGCCGCTTCTGTGAGTGAATTATGTCTACTTCTACCACTACTGCTGCTGCTCCACCTGCTCCAGTGGTCGTGGAACAACAGTTTATGGGCTTGTCATCAAGAATTTCTATCTTTTCGGGGGAAAAATATGTTTATTGGGCGGATATGGTGGAAACACACTTCGAAAATGTAAATCTTTTGGATATTTTGGATGGTTCACTGGCAGAATCAGATCCGTCTTGGTCGAAGAAAAATTCGCAAGCTAGATCTATTCTGAAATTCTGTATCTCAAAATAATTGGCTATGTTTCGGAAAAAAATGAAAAAGGCGATCGATATTTGGAAGTCTCTCAAAGATGATTACTAAAAAGCTAATGTCCAAGAAGAATTATATTTTGCTGGCCGAATTTGGGACTATAAATACACGGGAGGTACAATCGCCGAATATGGTAACAGGTTTCGAATTCTCATAGACTCTTATGCTTGTCAGGTGGATCATTCCCTTAGTTTCAGCAGGCTGCATGACTCATGAGGGGTCTTCCAAATACTATGAAAGCAGCGTCTGATACGCTAAAACAGAAAGATAAAGCTAGCTGGACTTTGCAGTTAGCTATTAATTTGATATTAGAGGAGGAGGATGACTCTAAAATTCTCAGTGCAAAAAGGCAGGTAGAGGCCTATAACACAGACTTTGACAAAAAAGCTCAGCTTAATCAACAGAGAAATCAATTTAATCAAAACCAGAATCAGTTTAAATAGTTTAATCAGAGAGGGAATAGACAATCTTTCAATGCTTGCTTTTATTGTAATGAAAAAGGACATGGATATAAGTTATTTCCTAAACTTAAGAGAGCTAATAAAACAGGATTGTACATGCCTGGATGGAAACAAAGCCGGTCTAATCAAGGCTTCGCAGGATCTACATCACGAGGAAATGCACTATTCTCGGCATCTTCATCTTAGTAGGACGAATCTCTGACACTCTATAACGAGGACGACGAGGACTTATTCGCTATGTCAGCAGCAATGGAGGGTGCAAAACACACTGGATGGATAATTGATACATGAGCGTCGGCACACATGTGCTGGAACAAGGCAATTTTAAAAAATTTGATTCCACACCCGAGAAAAATATCTACTATGCGTGTGGTATGACTATACAGACACGTGTTGTAGGTGATGTCTCCTTGTTAGTTGATATAGAAGGAAAGGCATTTGAGAGAACTCTTCACAATGTTCTCTTTGTTTCGGATTTCAACAAATATTTGTTATCAACTTCTTTGGTCGAGAGTAAAGGGTTTGAGGTCAATTTGAAACATGGTCGGCAGGTTGTTAGCAAAAATGAAAATATTGCGGTCACAGGCACTAGAGATGCCAGCAAAATGTATCGAATAGATATGCCCGATAATAAAGAAAATAATGTTTTGTATTCCGGTGCATTATTTTTAGATGAGCTATGGCACAAGAGGTTAGGCCATGTGAACTATGGCAGTTTAAAAAATATGATACATGCTGGTAAATTAGAAGTAGTCACTCTTTCAGATCAGCCAGCTAATACGTGTGATGGTTGTGCACTAGGAAAGATACACAGATTACTGTTTCCTCATGTATCTGAACACCGATCCACTAAACTTTTGCAACTAATTCATTATGATGTTTACGGCCCTGCAAACATACCATCTACCGGGGGGATGAAATATATAGTTACGTTTACAAATGATTTCTCGATGTTTACTAAAGTCTAATTCATGAAGGACAAGAGTGAAGTCTTCACCGTCTTCTAACACTACAAGGCATGGGTGGAGAAACTACATGGTCTGCCAATTCTGGAACTCAGATCGGACAACAACGGCGAATATACGTCAAAAGAATTAAAAAACTTCCTACTTAAGGAAGGTATTAGTAATCGGCTAACTATTCTATATTTACCGGAACAAAATTGTGTGTCAGAGAGACTAAATAAAACTATTATAGGGAGCTCTAGGTCCATGCTCGTGGATCCGAAATTCTGGGCTGAAGCATTAAATTGTGCTGTTTATATCAAGAATAGAATAAGGTCAAGGTTGGTAGAGACTACTCCCTACGAAATGTGGACTGGTAGAAAAGCAGATGTTAGTCATTTCAAAGTCTTTGGTAGCAAATGCTTTATTTTGGATACATCTAAAGACAGATAGAAAATGGAACCCAAAGGATTACCATGTATTTTGTTGGGGTATGATGATCACTCCAAAGGGTATAGAGTCTTTGTATTTGAGAAACACAAAATAATTTTAGCAAGAAATATTATTGTTAACGATGAGCTTGACTCGATAGATTTATTTAAACTGACAACGCAACAAAAGCAGCAAAAAGTAAACGACTATGTCATTTTAGACTACAACCAAGAGATTGTCACACATATGCACAGGCATCCCGTGGTGACACCGGTGTTTAACGCTAACGAAGTTCCTCAACAAACTCAGTTTCAGCCAGGTGACCAAAATTTGAATCCTACAGATTCTACAAGGAGACAAACGAGAGATCCGCAAGATCCGACGATTTTAGGCTCGGAATTTCTGAGGGGAAGACAATCTGGTAGCTGGCTGTAAGCAAACTCCCACTTTGCCTACTCCGCGGCCTCAAGGGAGCATCTGACCATTCAGGAGGCCTTCTCATCACCAGAACGACATCACAAGATCGAGGCAGCTAACGACGAAATGAAGTCGATCATAGAAGCTCAAACATGGGAGCTTGTGGATCTTCCTCTAGACCGAAAAGCGATCGCCAACAAATGGGTATTCAAGGTGAAGTTCAATCCCGATAACACCATCGTACGATATAAGGCTAGGCTTGTGGCAAAGGGGTATAATTTTAAAGAAGGAATTGACTTTGAGAAACATTTTCTCCGGTTGTAAGAATTCCTACAGTTAGGGTCTTGCTGTCCCTAGCTGCTGTAAAAGATATAGAAATACATCAAATGGATGTAAAAACAGCCTTTTTGAATGGAGAGCTAGAAGAGACCATTTACATGCAGCAGCCTGAAATTTATGCAGAACCACGAAAAGAACACTTTGTATGCAAATTGTTAAAATCTCTGTACGGTCTAAAACAAGCCCCTAGGCAATGGAATCTGAATCTTGACGAATTCTTAACTAGCCTAATATTTCAAAGGATATGCTCGGATCACTCTGTTTATGTTCTAAAGGGTGAGAATGTAATAGTGTATATAGTGGTGTATGTAGATGATCTACTATTAATCAACAAATCAATGGCTGAAATTAACAAAATCAAAGCTGCCTTAAATTCACGGTTCGAGATGAAATACCTCGGTGAGGCGAAATATATTTTGGGTGTTCAGGTAGAAAGGGATAGAAATAAGAGATTAATAAAATTGAATAAAAATGAGGCTATTGGAAACATGCCAGATGAGTATGGAATGCCGGGGAAAAAGGGTGTGTAACTCCAATGGAGTTTCGGCAGAAGTTAGAGGGAGAAGAGACACAACAGGGTGTGATTGTTAGTGAGTGTGTAGAGTCAAGGGAGGATGATCCTATGACACTAATACCTTACAGACAAATAGTGGGAAGTTTAATATATTTCATGAACTGTACCCGTCGTGATATTGCTGCAACAAGTAGGGTACTTAGCAGAAGTCTAGAAAATCCTAGGAAATCTGACCGTGATGCAACAAAGAGAGTCTTAAGGTATTTGTAAGCAACCAAAGACCTCAAACTCACACTTGGCGGAGGAGAATTGAAGCTACAAACATGGAGTGATGCAAACTATGGCGACATGCCCAGCCGGAAATCCACCACAGGATTCGTTCTGTAAATTGGGAACGGGACTTGCTGCAAGAGCAGCAAACTTCAAAAGGTCACGGCACAATCAACAATGGAGTCTGAATACATGGTAGCAAGCTCGGCCCTCAAATAATTCTAATGGGTAAAATCCATGTTGCAAGAGTTGGGATACATGGAAGTTGGTCCACAGGTGATTTGGTGTGATAACTAGGCTGCCATTACCATTGCCTTTAACCCGAGTCACCACTTCAAGAGTAAGCACGTGGATGTAAGATTACACTTTGTAAAAAAAAAGTGTTTTCCCAGGTAATTAAATTATGCTATCTGCCAGATGCAAAAATGATTGTTGATATGCTCACTAAAGCTCTCCCTGCTCCTAAGCTGAAGTATTGTAGGGATGCACTGGGAATAGGTGACTAGCTGAGTTGTTGCGCTGCCATGTTGCGCTAGTCCGTCATCAGGATAAAATGAGACTAGGTGACTAGCTAAGTTGAGGCAGTACTAAACTGCCATGCTACGCTTCATCGGGATTCAGTGGGATTAGGTAATTAGCTAATTTGCTGCGTTGCTATCCTGCTATACTACGCTAGTTCGACAACGCAGCTGCGTTGTTTGACATCGCAGCTACGCAGATACACTGAGTCTAAAGCTTTAGAGGAGTGTTGATTTTGGAAAGCTTTACGTCTCAGTAAATTAGTGTGACGGTAGTAAAATGTATCGTATAGGGACACACGTCGTCACTTAAGAAGAGAACAAGTATTTTTGAATGGTAGCAGCTGCGACGCAGATAGGACAAAGCAGCTGCGGTTATTTGTGATCTAATTCGGTACGGAACGACGCAGCTGTGACAAAGCTGCGGTGACGTTGAATATGATCCGAACAGGACATCGCAGGTGCGGTTGATATGAATCGAGTCAATGGACGAGATTCACAAAGGGATCACAAGTGATTTGCTGGCACGTGTTTCCCCAATATCTGATGGACGTATCCGGACACTTATAACTAAGATAACGGCAATTAATTGTACAATCACTTAGTGGTGATCTCTCAGTAATATTGATTTTACAGTGATAAATTAACTTTAGCGTGATTAGGTGTACTTGGTTTTAGTGGCAGTTTCGTTCTTGGACATATCTCTCAAGAACACTTGTATTGGAGTTCAACACTATGCAATATGACAACTAGGAGTAGAAACTCACTACGATTATAAGACTTAGGACGTAGAACTTTTTATGTATCCAGACTATGTAATTTGCAGACTGTTTTTGGGAAACTTCTGAGTTGCTTATCTTGGTGTATCTTGGGTCAATTGGGCTGAAACTGTGGGAGTTGTCAGTCCTTGTGATATTCTATAATGTTGTATAGTTTGAAGCAGTTTGTTTCGTTGTGTCGGATTTAGGGAGTTGTAGAAAACAGTTGTTTGGAAGGATTCTTGCTCAACTTCTGTGAGTGAATTATGTCTACTTCTTCTACTACTGCTCCTGCTCCACTTGCTCCAGTGGTCGTGGAACAACACATTTTTAATTCCATTTAAAAACAATACAATTTGAAACGTAATCATTCGCGATTCACACTGAAAGAAAAAGTTGGTTGGCATTTAAGCGTACGAAATTTGCGTGGAAAGTTAATGGATATTGGAGAGTACTGAGCGTACGATATTCGCGTTGAGAAGTAATATACATTGGAGAGTACGGAATTCAAAATTGCCACGTACGGACATCCGCGAGTAGAGTTAAACTACAATGAAAAGTACGGAATTTCACTTTTGACTGTACGGAAATCGATAAATAACGTCACATTTTAGAGTAAGTAAATTGTACACGTGGATTTTTCTTGTACTTTTTAAAATTTGAATATTTCATAACTTCTCGGCTTTCATAAAATCTTTTACTCTTTTCAAAATACTACTTCAATGATGACTGTAGGATATTTTTATACTCTTCGCGTATGATCCTTATTTCACGTAGCGTACTAAAAAATATTACGACTGCGGCGCCAAACGACGACAATATGACTGTACTTTTTTGTTTTGTTTTTTATGTCATAGGTGAAGTGTTCTCACGTGATGCGCGGCTAATTTTTATTTTTTTTTAGTGCCAAAGGTCAAGTGTTCTCATGTGACGCGCGACTCAGTTGTTCGACGGGTTAAATGGTAGTACTTAAAGTGTGAACGTTGATTATATTATGTAGATATTTTGAGCTGCGAACGCGATTTAAATGTTTTCATGCGACGCACGTGACGCTATTTGTGGTGAATGCTCTATATGAGAACGATGTAAGTAAGAACACTTTGTTTTTTTTTGTTTTTTTTTGTCCATCTAACCTAATCAGCGAGGAAACCCCTAAAAAAAATTATCCTCGCTTCGCGCGATAATTTTCTGTCCTTATCAATAACTGGGAGGGATTTACATTGCCCGAGCAAAATCCTCCTCGAAGGTCTCCGACGCCTGCCAAATAGGACCTCCCCCTAATGTCTAATACCACTACGGTAAATAACTTGTTCTAATCTGTACTTCAAATGTACAATATTTGACAAGCTGATGCAAGTACACCACGAATCGTTATTAGTGTCAAATTTTAGTTAGTGTTGAGAACAAAATATCGTTATTAATGCTAATTAGGAATTTGATTTTTTTTTTTAAAAAAGGTGTATTCTAAGTTTGGCGTTAATGCTTATTTGGGTGTTGCAAAAAAAGGAATAATTGCCGTACAATTGTATACATTAACATACGTATCCGTAAAAAATATTAGAAATCGTACGCCGTCGCGAAATTTAAATATTTGTACATGTTAGACTAATTTACGGCAGTTATGCGACCAGATTGAATCCCGTTTTTTGAGTGCACGTTCCTATGGGTGCGCGTCTGATTTAATTCATTTTTTGTAAATTTTTACTTAAATGGGTACATATATGTACGGTCTGACATAGACCGTACACCACACTATTTATATCTTGTTGTACTTTCGTTCTTTACGCTATTTTGTACTGTACCTTAATTAACGTAAAGGAAAATTTTAAATCATGTATACTATTTAAAAAGAAAAACCAAAATTTCAGGAACCCAAATTAGAGCTATATACTCTAATAACGATTCGCGGTGTACCTGCGCGCAGCTAAAATTGTTGCTGCGATTAGCAATTCCCTATATTAAACAGGTTTATTTTACAGGCAAATTGTACCTTTTTATACAAGTACGAAGGTTCGGACAGTTTGTTGAAGTTTCAACTGACCTGTTTTCAGAAAAGCTCAAACAGCGGTTCAAACTGGGGATAAATGATTTGCGTGATTTGGTAAAAAAACTTCAACTCACAAAGGCTTCTGTTTTGACTCAATTCCATAAACGAATGTCAGCAACCTTATCTATTTAAATGGCCCGAAACGGTCCATGTTGCAAAACAGAGTTTAGTGTCATTAATCCCATTAATATGTCATCGCTAATAATTCACTAACTCTATTAGCGATAGGCGGGTGTACTAGCCAGCTGTACTGTGTGCTGGACGATTGCCTCCCCGGACGACAAGAAAGCGTCGCGCTTCGCTTCAGCCCGCCCTTCTCGTCGTAGCGTTTGTCACTTTGTCCAGGACAGGCCACGTTTGGTACAAATCGTGAACCAAACAACGTCTTCCTAATCCAACGCTTTTTGGTATACGAGCAGTTGCAATTTCACTCTTTTTGACGTACGTTAGCAGTCTGCAGAAGAGGGAAGGCCATGTCTGCTATGGCCGGAGCTTGGGTGCAAATGGATCCGGATACCCCTTCCTCACAGCTTCTTCCTAACGCTCTACGTCTCTCGCAGTCAAGAGCGCGTCTGGCGGAAGAGCAATTACGGGCAATGGAGGAATCTTGCCGTGACGCGTGGCGGACAGTCCTACGGCGAGAGCAGGAGTGTCTTTTAGAGCTCGGAAAGGCAGAGGCAGAGCGTATGGCTCTCCAGGCGAATATCATGCGCCAAGCGTGTATGCACCAGAGAGGAAGAGGAGGAGAGGAGAAAAGAATTCCAAACGCCACCTGTCCAGGCCATGGTGGCCTCACCATGCAAATATGTTTTGCACCACAGTTGGATGACGTTAGAAATGTATCAGCCAGAAATTATTCGAGAGAATGTTTGGAAGAGACAGATTTGTACAGTGGTGGAGAGGAGAGTTATGACGAGAGAGGGAGAGCAGCCATGACTTCAGTTGTTCAGAAAGTAAAGAGATTGGAGCAGCAAAGTGCTTCTCTTTCAGCGGCTAGAATTGCTCTTGAAACGCATTTGTCACCTTTTCTTTTCCCTCATGACGGAGGTCGTTCTTTGTATAATTGGAAGCAAGATGGACGGAATAGTATCGATCGGATTGGAAACGGAGGAGCTTATTATGACGTTATGAGGATGAATGGCCATGGAAACATGGAAGGTTGTGTCTACGGAGAAGAAGGAAAGGCTGTACGAATAAGGAGTATGGTGTGTGTTCTCTTCTTTGAAATGAGTTCGAAGTTCATGGGCATGTTCGTAACCTGTGTTTTGATTTCTCCATGTCAGATAAATTCTTTGAAGGTCGTGATTAGAATTGATTAAGTGATTTTCCACATTTTCATTTGTTGTTAACTTTCCTAGTTTGCTCCGAGTGCTACTTACTGATCCGACTTTGGCATAAAAAAGAAATAATCGTTTTTATGAATTAATTAGGTCATTACCTGGCACAGGACCCCCGCCCCCCCCCCCCCCCCCCCCCCCCCCCCCCCCTCCTTACTTTGTTCTACCTTCTTCCTGTTCTGGTAAGATGCGGATGTGTTTTTTTTTCTTTAGTACTTTTTTGGTTCTTATTCTGTGTTTCACTAGGGGTGATTGCTTGTTTGGAAACCTTCAGTTGTCAATCGGGTTGTTCCTACTAGAAACCGTTTGTCTTTCACAATCTATATTTGATTTAAAACCATAGCAACTGATCTTAGAGTAATACTGGTGGGTCACAGCCTCTCAGAGGAATAATTGTTGAAAAGAGACTTGATATGTTTGGTTTGCAGGAGGAATCCCATTTAGCTGAATTACAGCAAAGGGTGCAAATCGCTGAGAGAGCGGCTCTTGAAGCTATGCAAAGAGCTTGTTCGGAGTCCCACTCACGGATCACAAGGGAGCAGGTGTTGCATGTGGCTATGGAATGCTGTCAAAGGGAGCTTCAAAACGTTGCTCGCAAACTTGAAGGTGTGTTATGGAATTCTGATTTCTTAGAGGACGGTACACAGTGAATCGTCATTGCAGTAAAGAAATTACCAGTCTGGGGTTTATATCATTGTTATTAATTTTAATTTAGTTTTGAATGACATGGCTGATTGGGACCATTCAAAGCATTAGCGTTAAGAAGTAGCAATTAGTGTTTTAAACGCTATTTTGTGCTCAGTGGGCAGAAAAATCAGGCTCCGAATTAGTGTTATCAGTGCTAATAGTGATTAACGGTGTAGTTCTCTCCTGGCGTTCTTGAACTTGTGGTTGTAATTTATATTGCTCTGTGTGGACCTTTGTAAATTGTCCTTAAGCATATAGGAGATCAGGTTCCTATGTTTTTTGTGTCTAGTTTTTCAAAATCTAGCACAGGATGGTGCTCAGGCTGAAAATGTTTCACAAGTTGCAATACATGAAATGCAGATTGTCTTTGGCATGTAATTGGAGAGACTTCGGATGCTCACTTTTTGCCTGCGTAATCTGACCGCTGATGTCTTTTTTTGGCAGATAGCCAGAAACAATGTGATGGTCTGAAGAAGGAGAACAAGAGGTTGGCAAGACGTCTTCGTCATCAGGCCCGTTTGCTGGGTGGAGAAATCGAAGCACCTCCTGTTAATCCCTGTGAGCCAGATAAGGACAGTAGAGAAGTGAGCGATTTTGGGTGTGAACTTACGCATGCGGAGCTCCAGAATTCTCAAAGCAGTCTTCAGCTTCTCACTGCAGCAGGGGCTTGTCTGCGTAGAGGGCTTGACAGTGCTATGGCTTTCATTTCTCGTCTCTTTCTCACACAGCCTAACGGCATTCAGATCACACATTCCCGTGAAGAGCCAGCTCGGGGTCGGGAATTTAATGATGGTGCCGTGTCAGGCTTGGCGCCATCTCTCTGCACAGCATGGGAAACAGGGCCAATGTGGGAGATACACGCTGATGATGGTGGTGAGTTTGATGAAGTCTGGGATGAATGGGGTGATGGTGAGGGTGTCTCCTTCCATTCTAGCCATGGGGAAGAGTCATGGCATACTGTTTTCTTCATCCAGGTTATATTTACATGGCAAGAAGCTGTAGGCTAGGCAGAGAAAGCTTGCCTGAAGACGCGTTACGCCGGATATCAGGCAGTGGAAGGTGGTTCAACTAGGGTAAGGACAAGTAGAGTGACCGTAATGGAGGACCAAAGCAGGTATCATATCTAGTGTAGACACTGTCTTGCTTTGGGGTTTGGTTTGGATATTGTCCAATCAATTTCTCCTCACTATCTAGTGTATATTCTTGTGGTTCTTATAATGAGATTGGGAATGGTATTGGCTGTAAGGAGGAAGTGATTGGACTCTGTTTGTCTAAGCCTAAGAGCAGCTATCTTTAGCACACTAGAGGGGTGCATGACAGTGATCGGCCAATCTTGAACTGTGTCAATGTGTGAGAAATGTGAAGGCATATAATTGTAGGGCTCTGGAAGGAGGGTTGTATTGTTGGTGGGATCTGCTCGTATTGATGGCCACTTGTGCACATCATGCATTTATTTATTCGGTTGACCTGGAAATCTTTTCTCCAAGGAGAAAGTGGTGCATCCTCCAGTGACTGTGTAACAATGGGAGAGCTTTACTGCCCTCCATACGAAGGCAGAAACGACCCATGCAGTTTTGAATGTACGGCTGTTTTCAGAAGTATTTTCAACTTTTTAATAACTCGCACAGATTATTGTCACGGTGTCTATGTTAAAATCTGACAATTGTACTGAATTATGAATAACCTGGAAGAGTATTGGGGGGGTTGGTTTGGCATAGCACTATATTCAGAGTATTAACAACCATTTCTGTAGATGGGGCATTACATTTAATCATTAATGAGCATGCCTATGGAAAGTCTATCCGCTATGTTAGGCCAAACAATTTTCAAACTAGAGAAAACCTTTGGAGGTAGTCACTTAGGTCGCACAGCCATGTAAAATGACATAATAAAAAGAGAAGGCAAACTGAATGATGTATCACCAGCAGCAATCCAGGTGCCTATGTCTCATTGTGTTACCGCACTGTTGAATTGCTGGTGAAGTATCATCTTTGTTATATATGCCTGTATTGAACCAGTTCGTATCTTGTATGGTTCTTACTGTTACTTAACCAGTAAGATTTACGATTTCTACAAGCAACAGGTGTAAATTTGCGACATGTCACATGAATCGCCTCTGATTTCTTCCTTAGCTGTTAGTTTGAAAGTCATCACCGGCTGTGCTCAATCAAGCTCATTAAGACAGACACAATCAATTTTTTAAACTGAGGTTCCACCCCTCTCCCAACTATGCTACAACCTGCTGTTGCAATCTTTCAGTCTCCGTCTGAGGCTCCATCCCCACGCTGCAATACCAAGATTCACTGCGCGGTATCAAATCCATATGGAACCCTCCCCTACAACCACCCCCTCCCCACATTCACATTGTCTGAATATTCCCACGCTGCCTACCTTGCTGCCTACATGATATGGTAGATGTCCGCAACCCCCTTCCCCCCCTTGCCGCCTGTTTCGTGACCCTCCCCATCCTGGCATCGACTTCTTCCAGCACCGACATTTCTTATACTTCTTCCTTTCCTGTCCCACCTCCTATTCAACAGCAACATTCATCTTCCACCTCCGCGCCATTCCTCCCTCCACCCCTCGGCAACGACAACACTTCCTCCTGCTGGCACCGGCCAATTGGACTATCCTATCCCAGCTGGTTCTCTCGAGCAGTTTAGGGTTCTTTTTTAGGGTTTTTTTTTTGGGTTTTAGTCTCTTTTCCCCTGCCTTCATTTCCATACATTCACAAACCGGACCTGTGGAGGAAAAAAAAAGTAACGACACCCAAGGGATAGGTACCTACATTTTTTTAACAAATTCGAACAACAAAAGGGTGGCAAAAATAAGAACACAAAGAAACAAGCCATTGTTTCCTGTTCCGTATCCCTCTTTGCCTTTTTGATCAACCGACCATGTTAGGCAACAAAACTATGCCCCTTTCTCCCTCTCCAGTCTTATCCACCCAAATATAGCAAACACAACTCTACCCATTTACAATGTCATAGGTTTCAAAATTATTTTGTGGTTAAGGCCCGTTGCGCCCGACATACAAAATAGTTGTCGCCGTTTCCTTTACCTTCTCTGACTGCACTTCCCTTCCTTCCTTCCACTTCCTTCTTTCTTGCCAACCATTCAGTCATCCTCTATTTCTTACAACAATTGAGGTCTTTGAGATGCCCCATCTCTCTACCTCCCAACCCTTCGTCCCCATACATCCATACCTTTGAGCCTTTAGGGTATCTTATTCTTTATGGGGATTTCACCAAAAACACTTGCCACTTCCCTCCACCTTTCAGTAGGGGGCCCATACAACATGGTGTCTTGGCCTTTGATGCGTTTTTTCGAATTAGTTCCTTTATTCCCAGTGGAAACATTCCTTTAAGGATTTGTGTTTCCCCCATGACGTCTCCTCGAGGGACAGTCACCGAGCAAAATGGGAGGAACTGCCCCATCACCGTCACTACACTGTTTGGTAGCCCGTGCCATCTTTATACAACTCAAACTTTCATGTCCTAATTCCTTTCCGTCTCATTTGTTTGGAATGTGTGAGGGTAGTGAAGTTGTTTTCCATGAAAAGTCGGGCTTTGTTGGAGCTTCATCGAGTCTGGGTTGTCCTCCGAGTTAATGTTTCGTTATTTCATCAAAGCTTTTAGATTGCCACTACCGTAATTTTATAGAACTTCCCTTTTGTGCAAACCTTCTATTCTTTGACCAATAGCCTTTCTTTCTCAACAAATAGTGGTTTGCCCCTCTTTCCTCTACAATCGGCACATGAAAAGTTGATCCTTTTGGTGGATCTTCATTTGCTCTTGTTCATTACCACACCGTCTGGGCTTTCACTCCTGCTTTTCTCTTTTACCTCTTCCCTTTGGTGGCGGATGACACACACATCATTGGTCCATAATGACCAAGTTATGCCGGCATATAACCATTTGAAAAGTCGTGCGACATAGTTTAACATTTTTGTTCAAAGTGTCTTCTACTGTCCATCCTTTTTTCACTCCCCCAATACGTCCACTCCATTCAAGTGTATTCACGTGTTCGATGCTTTCTTGGCTCGACTACTTTTGTGACTCTGTTTCGTGATTTTGCTCTTTAAACTGATATTTCCAGGTGTACAACCTCCCATCCTTCGTGTCCTCTACTGGCTTTCGTCCGAAAAGAGGTTCATCAACTGCCTCTCCAACCCTCGGTCGCATTTCCTTTACCACATTTACTATTGTCTCATCCGTTTTCGTCGTCAATGGACCAACGCTTGCAGATTCTCCACTCTCGATTTGAGTCGTGGGGCACTCTATTGCGATTTTGGGCATGCGCGTAGGCGTCTTCCCTGTCTTCGTCGAGCATTTGGAGATCATGAATTACACCACATGGGGCGACTGCTTCCTTCCCGAGGTACTAGTGCTTTATTGCCTCCTTGCTTTCGTTTTGTAGTTAAGGACACTCTTATTCTTGTCACCATCTTCCGTCGTATTTTGGAATGTGTCTTCTCCTTTCTGTAGTCTCGTTTGGAGGCAACCTCGTTAATTCCTCTGGTTGCGTTAGTGGATGTGTTGGTTTTTCATCGTTATTACAAAGTTTGGACGAGTGTTGCGTTCTCATATAGTTGTCGCCACCATTTGATTCCAAGTTCTCGAGGAGCTTCCCTCTAATTCTTCACTTGCACGTTTCCTACACTGCGAGGCCTTGGTTTTGGAGATTCACTATTGGCTACGCCTATTATCTCCTCTCTATGTTTCACGCTTTCTTAATTCACTTGGTCACGAGTGGCGTCCCTCATCCACTTGTACTCGGCGGTCGCATTAGCTCGTGTGACCAACTCCTTCAGCCTGCGTATTTGCTTCGGTGCTCTCAGGGGGGAGAATTTATTAAGGCACATGATACTATTTGCAACACTATTGCAATTATTACTTCTAAGGGAGGGTTTTCTGTTTGTCGGGAGGTGTCACATATCATTTCATTCCATTGTGGCCAAGTGATATGCTTTGCTCGATAGTGACTATCGTCTTTTTATTGACATTGTTTCGGTAAACCCTGCCTCGGTTATTGTTGTTTGTCAGGCGGCTTGACATGTTGGAGAAGTTGCGCATGACGCTTCTAAAGGAGCAAGATTATGCACACCGCGATGCCATAGATAATTCAATTTCGATGGCCCTCGAGAAATTTAGTTGTTTGGGAGTTGTTTTGAATGACTTCATCCGTACTTGTGGTTGATGTTTCACTCTTGGGGGCCCTCTCCTATCGAGCGCGCTTGATGATAAGAGAGGAAAGGTCTATGATCCACGAAGTTGACCTAAGGGAGACCTACAAAGAATCCCAGATGCGAATGCTTCCTTAGGAAATGGTCATTCCCCCTTTTGCCCTAATCCCTCCCGGTGACATGAATGCAAACATAGGGAAAAAATAGACATGCCGAATGGATGGATGCGGGAGAGAGCGAAGGGAAAAGAAAAAAAAAATGCCCCCTCGTCTTCCCCCTTTCCCTATTAGGTCAGAGGGAAAGGTGTGGGCTGATGTCCTAATTTCTAACAAATATTCTCTCAAATCCCACTGTTCTGGTCCAAAAGATTCTGGTAGCTCACCCCGGCTGAAACGCAACCGAAGCCCAAAAAGGTCTACCAAAGAGGGAACAAAGGCACTTTCACGCAAAATAACGGAAAAATAAAAGAAGAATAGGCTGTCTTAGAATTAACAATACCACCTTGCCCTAGAAAAGATAAAGATAAAGATAGAATTTGGAAAGATAGCAAACGAGCTCAACATACCCCAAACGCAACGCTAACAACAAGAGGAGACGAAATCTCTCCCGAAGACATCGGAACAGGTAAAGTCCTCCTTAACTCCCGTATCCGCAACCCGGAACCGGCAAGACCCCTCTCGGTATCAAATAGCCACAAGTCCAAAATCGCCCAAAAAAAAAAGATAGTGCCAACTACCCAACCGGACTACGATTTCCACAAAGGACAAATGCAAACCAAGATGGCAGTAGGGTCGCAATCACATAACAAACAAAAGTTCTTCAAAAGAAGTTTGCTAGAATTTTCTAAGGTTTTTCTTAGGAGACAGTAGTGAAAACAACAACGTGTCTCCTGTAACCCCAAGTGCCTTATACAACAGAGTTTGTCCAGTTTAAAATCCAAAAGGTCAACGCAAAGCAAGGAGCCAATGAGCGGAGAGCAAGTGCTATCGAACAGACATAGGACAAATAAGGCCTTACCACACTCAGGGAAAAAAGTTATACTTTATAATCCAGCTAAATCCCGAACTGAGAGTCCAAATCGGATCCACTAATTCTGTCTAAAGTACTCAAGTGGCACAGAAATGCCGAACATGGACTTAAGGTAATTAATGAACCGGAAGCCGGTTAAACCTAAACAAAAGTCCGATTGACGTCTAACAGCATAATCTAGATTGCAATCCCAAAAGTTGCGTGAAAATCCACAATGTACCCTCCTCTAGGGAAGTGGGAAACTGCTTCCAGGTGGCGAACTGTAATATTGGGAGCGGAATAACTTGGTCGTCCGGCCTCTGTTAGAAGTAAACCAAATTGCGTCGCGCTCCGTGTGGAAAATAGAGGAATCCGGTCCGGTCTATTACACATCAATATCTGTATGCTGATGACCGTACGGGAAAAAAGGGTTCTAACAATCCATGATATATGTAGGTGTGCCAGGAAGGCAAACGAGTTTCACAGCTGTCGAGCGTGCTTGATGATTAGAGAGGAACGGTCCATGATCCACGGAGTTGTCCAAAGGGAGAGCTGCAAAGAATCCCAAATGCCAATGCCTCCCTGGGAAATGGTCATGCCCCCTTCTGCCTCAATCCCTCACGGTGACATGAATGCAAACGTAGGGAAGAAAGGGACATGCCGAATGGATGGATGCGGGAGAAAGCGAAGGGAAAAGAAAAGAAAAGATAACCCCTCCTCATCCCCCTTTCCCCATGAGGTCAAAGGGAAAGGTGTGGGATGATGTCCGAATTTTCCCCCCTCTTATTCATCGGGACTAAGAAAATAAATATAATACCTGCTCAATTCGCAGTTCGCGCAAAACAAGAGGGTAGAGGGTTGAAGACGAGAGTCCCAAAAGGATAAGAGGCAGGACTAATACAAACACTGGTCGCATCGATCGCAAACCAGTATAGGGCCCGACTGAGATGACCGGAGGCAGGCGGAGGTAGAGGAAGGAGGGTCAGCAGAATAGGTAAGGTGGAAAGTCAGCTCGTCTTCCAAACCGAGGAGGTGACAAAGGGCCACATTGATCTGATTCTCTTTGATTTTACGACTATCCTTCCCCCTCTAGTGTTAGAACACCCTTGTTGGAAACCTCTACCACCATTAAAATCACCCGCTCCGCTGAAATATCCTGAGTGTCCTTCTTCTGTTGCATCATGTACACGAAATCCCCTGGCATAAATCGTTATTGCCGAGGACAAAATTCCCGCTCCGGCGTTGAGAATACCAGAGTTGATCCTTGTGCTGAGCTGCTTGTAAGTTCCCCATGGCGAGAGGCATTTCACGTTGGAATACCTTGGCCCTGTCGGCAATCAATTTCTTGACCGTCCCTCAGTTATCCATTTCCAGAAGGACCACTGATTGAGCAGAGGCAGCGCCGGGCAGGATGGGATGTCGTCCAAACATGATAAAGTAAGGACTTTTGGTATGGAGGAAAGCTTGCCGACTGAATCTGTACCCCATGGCAATTACATGGCAATCCAAGGCACCCTTCTGTCCCACTCTCCTAAATCCTCTTCCACAACATATTTCCGTAGTGATCGCTTCACTGTCTGCACGCATCTTTCTGCCAAATCCTCGGCTTGCGGGTGATCTCGGCTGGTCAACCGGTGGTTGATAAGGCAAAATTCCAACAAGTTGGAGAATTCTCCCGCAAATTCAAAGCCTTGGCCGGTCATAACTTCGGCAGGTGCCTCAAATTGGGACAATACTCTTTGCAAGAATGCGTCTGCAATTTCCCTAGACTTCTTCCAGGGTAGAACCACCAATTCTATCCATTTGGAAAAATGCTCTATCATCACCAATACAAAACGGTTCCCCCGCCTGCTAGTGGGTACAAGATCCAATGGGTCTTGAGATCACTGATAAAACATTCCCCTGATGGGAAGGGAATGAAGTTGGGTACCTCCCTTCTTGCGAAAGCTTCTTTCACTCGGTAATAGGAAGGACATGTCTACACAATCTGGTTGACTAGGGTCTGCAACCCGTGCCACTAGTACGATCCTGTAACCAATCAGGTAGTCCGTTTCCGCCCAAAATGGCCACATTGCTGGTGGAGTCGAAAAATAAGAGTTTCCTAGTCCGCCAGGGGATAAACCACTTTCCTCGCCCCTTCTGTCCACTTTCGGATTAGGATGCCCCTTTCCAATTATACGTCGCCATTCAGGTTTGAACACGGGATAGTGGAGCTCCAGACAAATGGGAAAAAGGAGAACCTTGATGGATGGACTGAAGGGAATCGGGGTCGATCCAAATATCCTTACGCCCGGCCCCTATCGCCGCCTACCCCTCCACATCTGCAGAGAAAGTTGCAAGAGGCCTGAATAAGTCTTAAACTGATTTTGGGATCCTCATCGTGACGGGCCCCGATAGAATCTTTGGTGGAAAGGTTAGGATTTCTGCTAAGTCTGTCGGCGTTCCCATGGATTTCCCTGGCCCGGTGGATTATGCTAAAATCATATTCCTCCAATATTAAAACCCATCAAGCTAGCTTGCCGGTTAGCTGAGTGTTTTTCATAATCCACTTGAGCGGCTGGTGATCCGTAATCATAGTGAAATGAACCCAATACAGATATGGTCGAAAATGTAGGATTGCCCAAAAAGCTGCAAGTAACTCTCCGTGGTAGCTGTTGTAATTCCCCTCCGCTCGGTTATTGCTTTTATTGGCGTAAGCCACCACATATTCGGCCCGAACATCATCCAAGTGAGCCAAAACATCTCCCAATCTAAACCTGCTCTAATCAAAATATAGGAGGAAAGACCTCTAATGATCGGGCATCCGGATCACAAGGTGTTGTTTAAGGGGATCCTTCATAAACTGGAATGAAATTTGTTGTACTTCCGCCCACTGCCACTCTTTGTCGTTCCGCAATAACTAGTTCAAAGGTTGGGCATGACTGCTAAACACGGGATGAATCTCTGATATTAGTTGGCCAGGCCTAAAAACGTGAGGAGTGCAGAAACGTCTTCCGGAGAGGGACGTGCATCAAGGGCTGCCACCTTGACCATATGGGGACCCACTGTCCCGAGAGTAACTTCATGTCCCAGGTAAATAATTTTTTGCACCCCAAAAATTCCCTTACCTTCGTGACATTTCAAGCCCCCTGCTTGGAGGGCCCGAAGTACAATCTGTATGTGCTCCAAGTGTTCCTCGAAGGTCTTTAAAAAGATAATCACATAGTCGATATAGCACTCTGCACAATTAATTCCCCGAAGCGCCTTGTCCATTGGCCGTTGGGATTTCGCTGGTATATTCTTCAACCCAAAAGGCATGTAGAGCCATTCATACATCTTGGACCCCGCCCAAAATGTTGTCCTTTCCCGGTGGTTTGGCTCCATTCGATTTGGTTAAACCCATTCTTAATATCTAGAGTGGAATAAATGGTAGCCCCGACCTGCGAGTCGAAGATCTGTTCCAGGGTAAGCATTAGGTATCGGTGCGGTACGGTTGCCGTGTTGAGCATTTGGTAGTCTCCACACATCCGAAAGTCTACTGTATTCCCAGACGAGTCCTTCTTGGGTGGAAAAACGGTTGGGGACGCAAACCCATGGAGTCTAGTACTTTCCTTCACTAATCATGCCTCCACAAGGGAGGTACCTTTGCCGTGATAAATCATTATTCCTTAAAGATGAGTGGATATTGCTTTTGCCAAACGATCGCTGTCTATCAAATCGATACGAAAGGGGGTACCTTTGTAAATTCCAACGTCGGTATCTGAACATGAGAACACTTATTTGTTCTCCTCTAACAATTTGGAGAGCGGGGCCTTCTTCTGAGGGTCTAGCTGCTCACCCAAGGTCCAATCCATCTCCCTGGGTTCCACTGCTGCCCATGCTTACGGGGGTCCACCCCAGCGGGAGATGTCAATTCCAGCCCTACTAGTGGGTCTACTTCTCCTCCTCTTGTTACGACGATGCTGTTGACAACTTCCACCAGGCTGTCCCTTTGTGAGCCTCGGCTCCCCCCCACTAAGGAATCCTTGGATTTGGGTGAAACGCTTGGAATGGAAAATTTTGATGATAAAGTCTTTCTCCTTGCCTCTCACCCCCCCTGAAGCTGCAAGTTTGCTTGCACTGTTGATATTTATGTATTTTCTAGGTCTGTTTTAGGATAGAAAAGTAGGAGAGGCAGTCTACCTCTAACCTCCTTCTCCCAGCCCCCACACTTGTTGTAGTCACTAAAGGCTGGAGAGGGAGCTAGAGCCCATGGCTGCCTAAGCTCTCCAGAGAGACAGTAGTAGATAATAGATATGTTTACTAAAAAGATATTTGACGCACCCAGGAATTGTTCCTGGTACCTACCGGCCGTCAATCATCCCGCAGTCGTTAGCTTTGTCCATTTAGCCTAGGACTAGTGCTACGACATAGAGGGTTTGACAGATATTTATATAGTTACAGGTAGGGTTTTCCATTAAACGCGATTACGGTATATGGGGCATAGAAACAGTTGTACTTTTTGTACCGGACGAAATAAATAGTACGGACATTTATTTCGACGGTCCGTTTTAAATGACGATGTAAATCGGACGGCCGTGGTTAGCGCCGACATTGCGAAAAAGATAATTTGGCAATTTGCAGACGCCGCCACTCCAGATGACACGTGGCAACATCATACGGGCTTACGAAATTTCCGGAACGGCAGGAAACAAATCCGGAAGTGACAAATGTCGCACTGACGATTTCGTACATTGTACATACACAAAGTACTCCGGCACTTGTACTTTCTTGTACGGTACCGTTTTTTGGACGTAGCATGACTTGGAGCCACGTGGAGAGATAATATTTGACAGCTCGAATTTCGGGATTATAAGAGCGAATCCGAATAGGACATGTGTTGACTTTTTAGCCATGTCGTACGATGACCGTACAAAAGGTATACCAGCATCTGTACCTTTATATACTATACATTAATGTGATTGGTCCGTACCTCAATACTAGAGGGTTTAGAGAGGGGTTTAGGACTTAGAATTTTCCGGGTAGGTAGTCACCTCTCTCCTAGAGAGCACCTTATATAAATGGCAAACTTTGGCCAGCCATAACAATCAACTCAGTTGACCAAATTTAGTGATTCTTTTTGCTCCGGACTCATGGGAGTCCACGCTACACAAGGGAGTAGTCCATCAGAATTTTTGCTTGCCTGGGTGGCTGAATTTCTTAGGGAAAGTCAAATTGGGTGAATGTTTCCAAATCTCATATTCTAACTTTGCATTCTGTGGTGGAACTGAGCACACAGAAAGTGTTATTTCATAAGGGTGAAGCTATATTGAGGTTCTGATTTTCAAGGGGTCAGTCATTTGGGTTTATATCAAGTTGGAGTCGGCACTATCTAGATTAGCTTCGTTTGGACCTGCGAATTCTGTGTGGCAATGGAGCCTATAGGATTTTAGGTTATGGGCCCACCATCTAGTGTGCCTATGTTTGATGGAACATAATTCACTTATTGGGAGTTAACAATGGAGGGATTGCTTTTCGAGAAGCACTTGTGGGGAATTGTTTCGGGACAAGTGAGGTGTCCGCCACCCGGCTTTGGTGGAGCTCACTATAGAGAATCATCTGGGGCTGCCCAGAAAACCAACAGGAGTTTAGATGCAGCGGAAGGTGAAAAGAAAATCATTACCGTGGAAAGGGAAATAGGGGAGAAGTATAAAGGGACACCAATGGTGAGGGGAACTAGGCTCTCGGCTACGGTACCACTAGTAGGGATTAAAAGTGAAAAAAATGACAGAAAAATATGGGAATACAAAAACACTATAGCAAAGCATCTCATACTTTGAAACGTGTCTAAGTCCATAGCTATTACTCTTATAAATTTAAAGAAGCATTCAGAGATATGGGAAGCACTAATTCAGATTTATAAGAGTGAGACTATACAGAGGCAGCAGTTAGTAAAACAAGAAATAGAGGCCTATGTTTATAAAGGCGCTAGCATGATAGAGTTTTGCAATGATATTGCTGCATTATATGTTGAGCTTGCTAGTGCGGGATATGTAGAATGTGAGGAGAGAAAGATTAATACACTAATTATGAAGATCCCAGATGAGTACGAAGACATCATTTACCGTATGCAGGGAATGGATGTCTCCTCATGGACTTGGAGCATTACCATGGGGATAATTCTTGAGAGGGAAAGTACTTTGGAGCTTCGTAAGGGAAGTGAAAGGGTGATTGCATTTACAGCTAGTGGTGACTGGCGGAAGCGTGATTTGAGGAAGGGCGGTGACGAGCGGAAGCGGGATGAGACGAAGAAAGACAAAGGTAAACCTTATCGAAACTTCGGTGGAAGAAGAGGAGAGGAAAAGAAAGGGAAACTTTGAAAAGGGAGTTTGCTTCGATTGTAGGAAACTAGGTCACTATATGGAGGAGTGTCCTTGTTGGAAGAACCTAGAAGTTGGTACATGAATGAGGAGGAAGAAGGGGAAGTGGAGAAAGAGGATGAAGAAATATTGGAGCTTCTTCACATCGGTAGAATGGAGAAGAGAGAAAAGTACACTGAAATTCCACAAAGGAAACAGTGTGCTTTCGGAGGTATAAGGGAAGTAAAGAGAGGGGAGGCAGTTGAGGATGTCAAGGAGTGTAGAGTGGATGACTTAGAAATGCGAAAGTCAAATCTAGGATCCATAAGTGAAAATGGGAAAGGTAAAATTAATGAGGATAATTTTATAGATAATTGGGAAACAGAAAACTGGTCGGAATGGGAGACTTCAACGGATTCCGGGGAAAGGGGAGAAGTGAAACTCAAAGGGGTTTTAAAAGATAGGGGAGAAGAGGAATATTTAATGAAAGGTTTAGGGGAGGAGAAATATTTATTGGGAATAAATTTAGAAAGTGAGAGTGGAAAGAAATCCATGGGAAAGAGTGAGGAAAGTTTAACTTTTCGGGGTAATGGGTTTGACATCAGTAAAGGAAGTGATGACATTTATGAAGGTGTGCCTGTAAAAGGGTTAGCATCTGGGTGTATGTTGCAGATTGGAGATGGGGCTGGCTGTTTGGATCGCAAGAGGGAAATCGGCTTGTGTGTGGATGGAAAAGTGAGGAGGTGGATAAAATCTTTGCTCGGATTTATAAAAAGTGGGATGTTAAATATAATGTGTGATGCAATTATTATTTCTGTTCATCTAATGCACTGTGTTAAATACGAGAGTATTTTTCTTATGTTTTATAAAACGAAAACGAAAAAGAAAAAGGAAAAGAAAAATAGAGGGGATGTTTGTTCATTTGTTTGTGGAAGTTGAAAGGAATATAGAGTAGAAAATAAGGGGAGTGCTGATATTTATGTATTTTCTAGGTCTGTTTTAGGATAGAAAAATAGCAGAGGCAGTCTGCCTCTAACCTCCTTCTCCAAGCCCCCACAATTGTTGTAGTCACTAAAGGCTGGAGAGGGAGCTAGAGCACATGGCTGCCTAAGCTCTCCAGAGAGACAGTAGTAGATAATAGATATGTTTACTAAAACTATATTTGATGGACCCAGGAATTGTTCCTGGTACCTACCGGCCGTCAATCATCCCGCAGTCGTTAGCTTTGTCCATTTAGCCTAGGACTAGTGCTAGGACATAGAGGGTTTGACATATATTTATATAGTTACCGGTAGGGTTTTCCATTAAACTGGATTAAGGTATATGGGGCATAGAATAAGTTAAACTTTTAGTACCAGTTGAAATAAATAGTACGGACATTTATTTCGACGGTCCGTTTTAAATAACGATGTAAATCGGACGGCCGTGGTTAGCGCTGACATCGCGAAAAGGACAATTTGGCAATTTGCAGACGCCGCCACTCCAGATGACACGTGGCAACATCATACGGGCTTACGAAATTTCCGGAACGGTAGAAAACAAATCCGGAAGTGACAAATATCGCACTATGGCGATTTCGTACATTGTACGTACACAAAGTACTTCGCCACTTGTACTTTCTTGTAGGGTACCGATTTTTGGAAGTGGCATGACCTAGAGCCACGTGGAGAGATGATATTTGACAGCACGAATTTCGGGATTATAAGAGCGAATCCGGATAAGACATGTGTTGACTTTTTAGCCATGTCGTACGATGACCGTACAAAAGGTACATTGACATCTGTACCTTTATGTACTATACAGTAATGTGATTGGTCCGTACCTCAATACTAGAGGGTTTAGAGAGGGGTTTAGGACTTAGAATTTTTCGGGTAGGTAGCCACCTCTCTCCTAGAGAGCACCTTGTATAAATGGCAAACTTTGGCCAGCCATAACAATCAATTCAGTTGACCAAATTCAGTGATTCTTTTTGCTACGGGCTCAAGGGAGTCCAAGCTACATGGGGGAGTAGTCGGTTATAGTTTTTTCTTGCTTGGGTGGCTGAATTTCTTAGGGAAAGTCAAAGTGGGTAAATGTGTCCAAATCTTATATTATAACTTTGCATTCTGTGGTGAAACTGAGCACACAGAAAGTGTTATTTCACAAGGGTGGAGCTATATTGGGGTGCTGATTGTCAAGGGGTCAGTCATTTGGGTTTATATCAAGTTGGAGTCGGCACTATCTAGATTAGCTTCCTTTGGACCTACGAATTCTCTGTGGCAATGGAGCCCATACTAAAGCTTTAACGAAATGTTTATTTTCGTAATGTTTTGTAGATAACCCAGAACAATTTTTACTAATTTTATTAGGTTTTTCTATAATGTTTTTTATCCGTCATATAATAATGGTCGTGTTGAATTTATTGGATGCTTGCATCACTTAGACTTTCTTATTAGTCCAGTAAGCGTTGTGGCCCAATAGTTCTTTTGAATGTGGGAATTAGCTACAAATGAAAATGCAATTCCTAATTTTTCAACAAAAGAAACTTGGGACGGGGAACCCTTGACGGAAGGGAGAGTTTTAGTGAAGGACGAAGAAGGAAAATAAATAATGTTCATACAACCTCTTTGCCATAATAAACAGTTTCATTATATAAAAAAAACATTCAAAACCAAAAATATTTCCTTATCTCATCAAACCTATGCCGGACGTGGTCAACGAGCAACGATGTTGGCGACAAGAGGGTGTGTTTTTGTAAACTCAACGTTTGATTTTTATCATACATTTTTTTGAAATAGTGAAGCTTTGTTATCTATGTTCCAATTTTCCAAGTTTGATTTTTTTTATGGTAAATATTTCAGTGCTGATTGAGAAGCCATCAAAGTGACGAGACGTTGGACATCCGACCACTTCTCATATTCATACATTACGGATTTGCCAACGGACATTCTATTTCAAGCCTGTGGCCATGAAAACAACACCAAGAAATAATTTATACATCATTCCAAGGTGGAACCCCTTTTTACTCTTTGTACTATGTTTTGGCCGTGGGTTGAAATGGCATATGTTGAGCTACCAGCGGTATGCTTAAAAAAAACTCTCACCATTTATATCATTACTTTTTATTTTAAGTAATCTTACGTGCTTTATGTTCGTCACATTTTCTTTATATTATTTTATTTTTTGGTTGTATATAATGGTTTTTGTTCAATTTTTTGACTTTTTTTGTTTTTTTTTATTTTTTTTGTTTATTTCAGTTTTTTTTCGTCTTTTGAATTGTTTTTCTAATTTTTCAATTGTTTTTCATGCTTTGATGTTGTTTTTTCTAAGTTTTTTTTTTTCCTTTAATTGTTTTTTTTCTTTTTTTTTTTTTTTTTTTTTTTTTTTTTGACATTTCAGTTTTTTTTATTTAATGAATTATACTTTTGTTTTTAATACTTAATTACTTATTCTTCTATTAAAACAAACAAATGTTTTTTTGTGCCAAAAAATGCTCAAGCTTCTAAATTCAAACGAGATTTAAACGCTCAAAATTTCCTTCACAGCATGTTATGGCTTAAAACTGTGTTTTTACATGACCATATTTTTGTCAAGATTTAATTCATGATCTTCCTATCTTAAAGCACGAATAGTTACAATCTCCTTTGTGGTCGTCGTTCATAATTGAGTCAAAAAACATGTCTTGAAGCATCAGACATGTGGGCTTCAATTGCAGATGCCGAAGCAAATGTGTCGATTACGATCTCAAAGGTGGGAAAATCAGTTGATTCGTTATTTATGTGGAGTCAAACTTGTGGAACAAATATTGATATATGCGAGAGGAAATGTGTTATGTAAAAGAGACACTTTCAAGTTTGAAAGAGAAAATGTGTATTCTAGATGAGAAGTTAACCCATATTATGCACATGATGAAGGGTCACGGAGATACGTTGCATGAAAGAGGACCCTTTGAAAATCAAAATAGACCATCAGAAAATGAATCAGCCATGGGAATTGGGACTTTTGCACGTAATCTTTCTCGAAGTGAAGACGAAGAATATAAAACCCGGGTAGAAAAGACAACAACTACTGACGAATTTCCACGTCCTGTTCCATTACAAGAAAACTCAAATCAAGTTTCTTTGATGACACAAATTGGAGCTCGACTACACAGGATAAAAGATGTGTGGAAAGCATACTTTGATTGTATAGGTGAAATTCTGTCCTTCGCGAAGTTGGAATCAAGTGGAACTAGTTGTAGGAAAGGAGAATCGCAGGAGTTTTATAATTGGAATGTCATCTTGGTAGAAGTTGGTAGAATAGCACAAGAAAATGAGGTAACATTAGGTACGACATTCGACACGTTGCAAGATCGCCAATTCGTGAACAAATAGAGTATGGGCAACATATGAAAGATAATAACGACTGAAAACAAAAAAAATCTAAATTGAACTTTGTGGGACTTTTTTGGCACTTGTTATAAATGTGTTTTTTGTAGCTTTTGAAACTTTGTAGAAACCTATAATGTTTATTTAAGTTGGTTTTTTTTGAAATTCAAACTCATGTAATAAGTTTTCTTATGGTTTTATTATTTTCGGCCCATTATGTGTGTATATTTTATTTGTTTTTTTGTTTTATTTAGTTCAAACCCTAAGATTACATAACTTGTTTTTTTATTTGTTAAAAAAAAGACGTGTAAACTTTAATGTTGTTGAAGTTAATGTTTTTTGTATTATATTTCACAAAATGTTCATTTTAATTAATATTCACAAAATAAAGTATTAAATATTTGCTGCCCTACGTGTTTTTATCATTAAGTTGGATATCATGTACACACACACTAATTCTATATGTTTATGATTTTATTTTCTTTATTTTTATCAATAATTACGTTAGGCTAAATAATTTTACTTAATGTTTTTTGGTTTATATAACAAACTATAACTCAACACAAACCAAATATAGTTTATCTATCATCGTCGATTAAAAATGTAGTCGTTATGTTAATGAAACTTAATAGGCTTGAAACATTGTGAGATAGAAAAACGATAACATCGATCGTGGGGGTAAAATTTGTCATATTTTTCGTTTTTTGATACTACAAAACAAAACAAAAGCAACGACTAAGAGTTCTCTTCCCTTATTTGGTTTTTTTTTTGTTATACATGCCTTTTGTCGAATACTTAATCGGATATTTTATTTTTTGTATCAACAATTACGTTAGATCCAAAATTTGTAGTTAATGTATTTGGTATATACAACAAACTATAAAGTAACAAAAACCAAATACAATTTCTCTATTATGGTCCATAAAAAATAAAGTCGTTATATTTGTCAAATTTAATAGGCTTGAAACACTGTATGATACAAAAATAATAACATCGATCACGGGAGTAAAATTCCAACATTTTTTCCTTTGTGATACTATGACAGAAAATCAAAGCAAGTGGTAAATATTATCATCGTTTATTTGGTTTTTTTTTATAAATGCCTTTTGTCGAATACTTAACCAAATGTTTCATTTTTTTTATCATTAATTACGTTAGATAAAAAAGGTTTAGTTATTTTTTTTGGTTTATGTATGACAAACATAACTTCACACAAACCAAATACAATTTCTCTATTATGGTCGATTAAAAATGTAGTCGTTGTGTTTGTCAATCTTAATAGGTTTAAAACATTGTAAGATAGCAAAAACCATAGCATCGATCGTGCGAGTGAAATGTTTTCGTTTTGTGATACTATTACACAAAATAAAAGCAACAATTAACTATTCTTATCGTTTATTTGGTTTTTTTTTGTTATAAATGCCTTTTGTCTAAGATTTAATCAGATAGCTAATGTTTTTTTTTTTTTTAATTTGTGTTATATTATATATAAAGGGTGTTTTATATTATCATTAATGCATTAGTATTGTGCAATTGTAAAAATATATTTAATTGAGCAACATTAAAAATATATTGGCGATGGGGACAAATTTTTTTTTAATTAAAACACATTTTTGGCCTCTAAGGACCAACCGACAAGCAAACAACAAATTGAGTGGTTAAGGGTAGAATTTCATTAGGCTATCCTGGTAATTGTACGCAAAAGTCTACTGGCAACGTTTATTAGAAGTCCCCTCCATTTTTTTGAGCCAATAACAAACCTTCCTCAATTATGATTGGCGCCACATAGGTTAGAGTCCAGATTTTGAAAATCTTAAAAAAATCTTAAAACGGAAAGTCAAAACAAAATATCTGTACGACCGGAGGTAGTTAATGATTTCTATGTCAAGTTTGTGGCCAGTTTTTGATTTTGAAAATGGAAATTAAAATTTAGAAACGGAATGGCAAACAAACGCGGCAAACTTTAGTGGTTGCGGCAAACTTTGAAGGTCGCAACAAACTTTGAATGTCGGTGGATGTCAGACAGAGCGTGCGAGGATATTTTTAGCTCAATTGCATCCACCTAGGAAGGCAACACATGGCCCGTACGACGTGTAAGCATGTGATCGCTTGTTCAAAGTGGATATTTTTTTTCTTTTTAATGTGTACCAATGGTACACGACCAGTATCGTGCAACTCTTCTCGCGAGGAGAATATCTTCACACTGGATGATGTGCACTATTGCTTTGCGGATCTCAAAAATTAGAATATCCAACAACCATGAATTACGCCTACATCGTTGGAGCCTCCCAACAGATTTCCAGTAACGATGTTTCGTCTAACAAAAAAAAAATTAAGGTACGGCTTTGTACGACCTTGGACGAAAAAGTACGTCCCCCAGTAACAAACCTCACTTTTCGTCTAATGAAATTCTACCCAAACTACTCTATTTTGAGTAGTAGCGTATCGAGGAGATCGACGATATAGGCGTAACGATAACATAGCGGCAATAAGGAGCACGTCTTTTATTTTGTTTAATTTGAGACGCCTTTGTGCGTTGGTTTTAATCGTTTTTTGTTTTAGTCGAGCTTTGACATAGCCCACCACGAAAACATCTATTAATCTTTTTGTGTCCTCCCACGAGACGTCGTACGCCGCCAGCTAAGACAGGTATACCTAGCCCGATGACGTTTTCGCGGGCCAATTCGAAATTTGTCGAACCCGCATCTGCGAGAGTCTCCGCGAGGTTATCTTGCGGTCGGCGTTACTCTCCTCTAGCCTCCACGAGTCTGATCGTTTCGGCCTGTACCGACCCTCTGTCGCCGTCTGCTCTCCGCGCGAAGCAGTATATAATTGTGGTATTAGACATTTGGGGGAGATCCGTCTGCCCTCTGCGCGAAGCAGAATACTGTAGTGGTATTAGACATTGGGTGGAGATCCTATTTGGTAGGCGGCAAAGACCTTCAGGGAGGAGCGAAGCAGTATACTGTAGTGGTATTAGGCATTGGGTGGAGATCCTATTTGGTAGGCGACAAAGACCTTCGAGGAGTTTTTTGCCAGGGTAATGTAAATCCCTCCCAGTTATTGATAAGGATATAAAATTATCGTGTGAAGCGCAGAGAATTTCTTTTAGGAGCCTCCTCGCTGATTAGGCTAGATGGACAAAAAAAACAAAAAAAACAAAGTGTTCATACTTACATCGTTCTCATATAGACCATTCACCACAAATAGCGTCATGCGCGTCGCATGAAAACATGTAAATCGCGTTCGCGGCTCAAAATATCTACATAATATTATCAACGTTCACACTTTAAGCACTACCATTTAACCCGTCGAACAACTGAGTCGCGCGTCACGTGAGAATACTTGACCTTTGGCATTAAAAACAAAATTAAAAAATTAGCCACGCGTCACGTGAGAACAATTCACCTATGAAATTAAAAACAAAACAAAAAAGTACAGTCATATTGTCGTCGTTTAGCGCCGCAAGTGTAATTTTTTTTAGTACGCTATGTGAAATGAGGATCCTATGCGGAGAGTATAAAAATATCCTACAATCATCATTGAAGTAGTATTTTGAAAGGAGGACAAGGTATTTTGAAAGCGGAGAAGTTGTGTTATATTCAAATTTTAAAAAGTACCAGAAAAATCCGCGCGTACGATTTACTTACTCCAAAATGTGACGTTATTTATTGATTTCGGTACAGTCGAAAGTGAAATTCTATTCTTTTCAGTGTAGATCAACTCTCCTCGCGGATGTCCGTACGTGGTAATATTGAATTGCGTACTCTCCAATATAGATTACCTCTCAGCGCGAATTCCGTACAATCCGTACTCTCCAATGTACATTAACTTTACGCGCGAATTTCGTACGCTTAATTGTGAACAAACTTTTTTTTAGTATGAATCGCAAATGATTTCGTTTCAAATTGTATCGTTTTAAAACGTAATTAAATATGGACGTAGATTAATCTATTTATTACGTGCGCTTTAACCATAGGTTTTGATTTACGTTTTAACGTATCTAGTGTTAAAACCTACAACTAAATTTTTCAACGTAACCTTCAATCCCCAACCTAACCCTAAATCCTACAGCATAACCCTAAATCCAACAACCTGACCCTAAATCCTACAACCTAACCCTAAATCTTACAGCCTAACCCTAAACTTACAGTTTTTTTTTTTTTTTTTTTTTTTTTTTTTTTTTTTTTTTTTTTTTTTTTCATTTTTTTTTTCCTTTACTTGTTCTTCTTTAGCTCCTTTCTTTTAAATTAAACTTTTTAAAAGGTTTTTTTTATTATTTTCTTTTTATTATGTTTTTGTTTTTTTATTTATATATTTTTTCTTTTCGATGTTTTTTAGGCGTAAGGGAATTTTCCAAATTTTACCTAGTAGTGTCTCAGAGCTCGCATTTGGAAACTGTCAAAAAATTGTTCGTTTAGAAGATGACGATAACAATGTAGGAATAAAAGTCGCCCCACAATAAAGTGAGTCAAATCGAGCACGGATCATCAGAGATACATTAAAACAACGTAACCCAAACATAACACAAGCTTATCAAGTTGGTTTAAATCAGTATGAAAATTTTTAGAGTGCACAAGCGCACCCAAATGTAGCAATTACACCTCATAGGGTTAATTGACTACTAGAGAATAACGAAAACATAAGCTATACTACACTAATACAATAGGTGAAAGGGCTTTAAGACTCATAAAAAACGCAATTAGCCATAAAAGGAGGGAGGGTCAAAACCTTAGAGACAACAACATCACCCAAAAACTTTTACTGGAGTCTAAAAAAAATACAACTAATATTTAAAGAAATAACTATGAAGACTGCTAGAAAGGCATACAAGAAGCGTAATCTCTCAAAGATTACAAAGGATTTTCAATATTTTGGTTAGAGTTGGGCAAAGGAAAGCACAAAGAAAAAAAAATTGGGATAGAACCATATACCAGCATTCAAATGAGGAATGTATTGATAAATTTACTAAATCTCGTATTTTATTTTTTTGATTCATGTTGTTTTTTAATTTACACTTTATTTTATTGAGTGCATTTTTTTTCAGTTTATAATTTGATTTTTTTGTTTTACGGTTTGGATTTTTTTTTTGATTTCATATTACATTTATTTTAACAAGTAGTTTAGAGATTCTACTAGTTTTTAGGGGTTAACTCCAAATTCTATTTAAAACAGGGACGAATATAATGTGCAATTTTTGTTTCTTGGGAGGAAATATACATTATTTTAAAATAAACCTCCCATTATGTTTGTCACATTTTCATTTGTTCTGCTTCTGTTGTTTTTTTAATTTTTTTGGTGATGTAATTTTTGTTTTTTGGGAGAAAAGGTACATTATTTTTAAATGAAGCTCACATTATATTTGTAACATTGTTATTTTTTATCTCTTTGTTGTTTTTCTTTTGTTTTTTGAATGATACAATTTATCACGAACCATACGTGCCTCAGTTGTGGTGATGATTCCAAAATTGCTCAGTTAGCGGATGTTTTTTCGTATGATATTCCTTATCTAGGGCCGGACAAGGGTTATGTTTTCGGTGATGATTACAAGAAATGGGAAAACTAAGGTAGTAAGTAATCCATAAAACTAAAGCTTTAACAAAATGTGTATTTTCGTAATGTTTTGTAAATAACCCAAAACAAATTTTACTAATTTTATTGGGTTTTTTTAATGGTGTTTATTATCAGCAAAATGGTCGTGCATAATTTATCGGATGCATGCGTCACTTAGACTTTCTTATTTGTCCGGTAAGTATTGTGGCCCAACAGTTTTTTTGGATGTGGGAATTAGCTACAAACGAAAATGCAACTCCCAATTTTTCGACAAATAAAACCTAGTACGGGGAACCCTTGACGGAAGGGAGATTTTTAGCGAAAGACCAAGAAGGAAAAGAAACACTGTTCATACAGCCTCTTTGCTACAATAAACAGTTCTTGTAAATAAAAAATGCATTCAAAACCAAAAATATTTCCTTATCTCATAAAACCTATACAAGACATCGTCAAAGAGCAACGATGTTGGCGACAAGAGGGTGCGTTTTTGTAAACTCAACATTTGATTTTTATCATGCATTTATTTGAAATAATGAAGTTTTGTTATCTATATTCTAATTTTCCAAGTTTGATTTTTTTATGGTAAATTTTTCTGTGATGATCAAGAAGCCATCAATGTGACGAGACGTTGGACATCCGACCACTTCTCATATTCATGCGTCACAGATTTACCAACAGACATTGTACTTCAAGCCTGTGGCCACGAAAACAACTCCAAGAAATATTTTCTACCTCATTCTAGAGTGGAACCCCCTACTACCCTTTGTACTATGTTTTGGCCGTGGGTCCAAACGACATATGTTGAGCTACCAGCGGTATTTTTAAAAAAGTTGTCAACATTTATATCATTACTTTTTTATGTCAAGTAATCTTACGTGTTTTTATGTTCGTCACATTTTCTTTATATATATATTTTTTATTGTATATAATTGTTTTTGTTCAATTTTTTGACCTTTTTTTTGTTGTTTTTTGTTTATTTCCATTTTTTTTTGTCATTTAAATTGTTTTTCTATTTTGTTAAAATTTGTCCTGCTTTCATGTTGATTTTTCTATGTTTTTTTTCCTTTAATATTTTTTTTTTCTTTTTCTCTCTTTCTCTCTCCTCTTTTTTATTTTTTTCTTTTTTTCTCTCTTTGTGACATTCCTTTTTTAGTTTTACTTTTAATGAATTATTTTTCTTTTTTTTGTTTTATAATTAATGACTTATTCGTCTATTAAAGCATACAATTTTTTTTTTGTGTAGAAGAATGCTCGAGCTTCTTAATCTGAACTAGATTTTAAGCGCTCGAAATTTCCTTCACAACACATTATGGCTTAAAACTGTGTTTTTACAAGACCATGTTTTTTTCCATGATATATTTTCGATCTTCCTATCTTCAAGCACAAACAGTTCTATTATTCTTTGTGGTCTCGTTCAAAATTGAAGTCAAAAAACATGTCTTGAAGCATCATACATGTGGGCTGCAATTGCAGATGCCGAAGCAAATGTGCCGATGACGATCCCAAAGGTGGGAAAATCAGTTGATTCGTTATTTATGTGGAGTCAAACTTGTGGAACAAATATTGATTTCATGGGAGAGGAAATGTGTTATGTAAAAGAGACACTTTCAAGTTTCAAAGAGAAAATGTGTATTATAGATGAAAAGTTAACCCCTATTATGCACATGATGAAGGGTCACGGAGATACATTGCATGAAAAAAAACCCTATGAAAATCAAAATAGACCATCAGAAAATGAATCATAGGAATTGGGACTCGTGCACGTTATTTTTATCGAAGTGAAGGCCAAGAACATGAAACCCCTGTAGAAACGACAAGAACAACTGACGAATTTCCACGTCCTGTTCCATTACAAGAAAACTCAAATCAAGTTTCTTTGATGACACAAATTAGAGCTCGACTACAACTGATAAAAGATGTGTGGAAAGCATACCATGATGGTATAGGTGGACTTCCTTCCATCGCGAAGTTGGAATCAAGTGGAACTAGCTGAAAGAAAGGAGAATCTCAAAAGTTTTATAATTGGAATGTCATCTTGGTAGATGTTGGTAGAATTGTAGAGGAAAATGAGGTAACATTAATTACAGCATTGGACAGGTTGCAAGATCGCCAATTCGTGAACAAATAGAGTATGCGCGACATATCAAAGAGAATAGCGACTGAAAACAAAAAAAAAAAAATTGAACTTTGTGGGACTTTTTTGGCACTTGTTATAAATGTGTTTTTTGTAGCTTTTGAAATTTGTAAAAACCTATAATGTTTATTTTAGCAGGTTTTTTTTGAAATTCAAACTCGGTTAATAAGTTTGTTTATAGTTTTATTATTTTCGGCCCATTATATGTGTATATTTTATTGGTTTTTTTGTTTTATTTAGTTCAAACCCTAAGATTACATTACTTGTTTTTTTATTTGATAAAAAAAAGACGTGTAACCTTTAATGTTGTCAAACTTAATGTTTTTTGTATTATATTTCACAAAATGTTCATTTTAATTAATATTCACAATAAAGTATTTAATATTTGCTACCCAATGTGTTTTCATCATTAAGTTGGATATCGTGTACAAATATACTAATTCTATATGTATATGATTTTATTTTCATTATTTTTATCAGCAATTACGTTAGGCTAAAAAAAATTAGTTAATGTTTTTTGGTTTATATAACAAACTATAACTCGCAACAAACCAAATATAGTTTAATCTATCATCGTCGATTATAAATGTAGTCGTTGTGTTTATGAAACTTAATAGGCTTAAAACATTTTAAAATAGAAATACGATAACATCGATGGCGGGGGTAAAATTTGTTATTTTTTTCGTTTTTTTATACTGCAAAACAGAACAAAAGCAACAACTAAGAGTTATCATCATTTGTTTGTTTTTTTTTGTTATACATGTCTTTTGTCAAAAATTTAATCGGATATTTCATTTTTTGTATTAACAATTAAATAAGATCAAAAAGTTTTAGTTAATGTATTTGGTATATACAAAAAACTATAAATTAACACAAACCAAATACAGTTTTTCTATTTTGGTTGATAAAAAAAAAAGTCGTTATACTTGTCAAACTTAATAGGCTTGAAATAGTGTGAGATGCAAAAAACATAACATGGATCATGGGGGTAAAATTTCTACAATTTTTCTTTTTGTGAAACTTTAAAATTCTGTGACCTCTATTGGTACACACAATGTCCAGCTTATGTGAAGACTCTAGGATAGTATTTACACTTTTGAATTTGGCATAGAAAAGTCCCACCGTGGGACCCAAAACTCTGACCAAATACACCCCTGTGTAGCGTGGATTCCTAGTCCGTAGCAAAAAGAGTCACTGAAATTGCTCACCCGAGCATTAAGTTATGGCTGACCAAAGTTGGCATATAAATACAAGTGCTCTTTGGGAGAGAGGCTGAAACCCAAGAAATATTCTAAGACCTAAACTACCTCTCTAAGCCTACTACTAGTGTACCTATCCAATCAAAAGACTGTAAGGTACAAGAACGTACAAGTAGCGCTGTACTTCTTGTACGACCATAGTACGGCATGACCGGTCCGCTGACGCTTGTTAGTTTCTGAATCGAAGTTGCTCCATTCGTAATACCCGCTGTCCAATCATCCCTTGCCACGTGTCATCTGCCGACATATACTTAGCAAACTGCCAAAAACCACTACGGAATTTCGGCTCCTCCGTGAGTCGTCGATCACGAACGATTTTCAATTCGATGTCGTTTTGTGCGGTACTTTATTTCGTGCGGTCCCGCACGTTTTATGTTCATTTCATCACGTAATAAGTTAAATGAAGTATGCCAATGTGTTACAATATATATTTGTTCCAAACCCAATATGTATATCGTTTCGTTAAGACCTACTGGATAAGGCTGACGGCTGCGCCGTACGGCTATTATCCGGAGGTCACCGGATCAAGTCCTACTAGGGACCGCCTAACTTTTGTAGCAAACTAAAGCTTCTGTTCACTCTTCTTACCTGCATGAGACAGCCATGGCTGCCTGCAAGTCCTTAGTGACTACGACAAGTATAAGGGTTGTTGGAAGACCAAAAAGAACAAGACTATAAAATACCTTTTTCAACACTCCCCTTATTTTCTAGTCTAGCTTTTGCTTCAGCCCACATTTATTCCTAAAAAATGTAAGTTTGGGAGAAGGAACCGGTTTAATCATCATATCTGCTACCATCTCTCCATCTAGTTTATATTCCAAGCTAATTATTTTATTCTCAACCTTTTCACTAACAAAGCTCAAACGAATATCCATATGTTTTGCTTTAAAGTGATGCTTAGGGTTTGCTGTAATTGCAATCGCAGCCTGATTTTCACAAAATATTTTTTGCACTCCATTCTTCATATATCCGAATTCTTGAAGTAAAGATTTCACCCACATTAATTATTTCACAGCCGAACAAGAGGCCATATACTCAGCCTCCATGGTGGACTGAGCAATCACCTTTTGTTGCTTGCTGCTCCAACACCAAGCTCGATTCCTAACATATAACACATAACCAGAAGTACACCTCCTCATCGGAGCATCCCCATAACTGGCATCACCCCAAGTGGTGATGTTAGTATTATCCCCTCCCAAATGCAACCATATATCTCTTGTTCCTATCAAGTACCGCATGACTCTTTTGGCCACTTCCCAATCTTTCTTCCTGTGATCATTCAGACTCCTACTTAATACTCCTACAACTGCAACTATATCAGGACGAGTACAGTTCATAAAACAGATTAAACTACCGACAACTTGTCTGTACGGAATAGTTTGCACGAAAATCCTTTCCTCAAGTCCTAACTCATTATCCAAGATCAAGATTTCCTCTTCTGAGCTCCCCTCATTTCCCTTCTTTAAGTTCATTGGAGTCGTACAACTATTTGCTTTATCCATTTGTAATTTTTCCAGTATATTCCCAATTGCTTCCTTTTGAGTAAGTCTAATTGTTTTCTTTTCTCTATCCCTCTCCATCTGAATTCCCAAAATATACTTTGCCTCCCCGAAATCTTTCATTTCAAATCTACTCTTTAGATCCTTTTTCAATCTATTAATTATCTCCATTGATTTACTCAAAACAAGAAACTCATCAACATATATGGCAATGAAAATTATACCTTCCTCATCCTCAAATAAATAGATGGAATGATCCGAACTAATTCAGATATATCCCAAACTCGTTAAAAACTCGTCTAGCTTTTTGTTCCATTGGCGTGGAGCTTGTTTTAGTCCATAAGGGGACTTTATCAATCACACACCTTACTTTCTTCACCTTTCTCCACAAATCCTTCCGGTTGTCGCATGAAGATCTCTTCTTCCAATTCTCCGTGTAAGAATGCGGTTTTGATGTCCTTCTAGTGCACTTCTATGTCTTCCGCTGCCGCTAAACTAAGTAGAAATCTGGACGGAGGGAAATCTAACAACCGGAGCCAAGGTCTCCTCATAATCGATTCCATCCTTTTGTGCAAACCCCTTTGCCACCAATCTGGCCTTGTATCGCTCAATAGTATTATCCATATTGAGCTTCAACTTAAATACCCACTTGCATCCTATTGGCTTTCTATCCGGAGGACAATCCACCACCTCCCATGTGTTTGCTTCCATAATAGAAGCCATCTCATCATTAATAGCTGTCACCCATCTACTACGTTGCGGACTTTTAACTGCTTCCGAGTAAATCTGGGGTTCGCTCAAATGTGATAGCTTAGTTACTTTGTTGTTCACTTGTCTCTCTTGAAGTCTCTTGCTGCTTCTCCTCCCTCCTTCAAACTCTGACGCAGGGATGGAGGGTAATCTCGGGTTTCTCCGAACAACTTCACCTTCTCCCCTATCCGTGGATTCCATCCCCGGACGTTCAGCGTCCATTTCCGGTCTTTCATCGTTTTCTTCCTCGGTTTGAATCGGAAGTTGTGACTCCAAGAGAGGGTCACTCTCGGTTAGTTTTTCCTCTTCTTTTGCAAGGTCAGGCTGAACCAAAGTTCGGTAAGAAGAATCTGAATCTAACTTATTTTCGGATTCAATTCTTATTCTGATCGGTTTAGTGTACTTAAAGAGATCTATGGACTTTCCTTCATCCATAACTACGAAGTGTTTTACTAGAATTATATCTTCTCTTCGAAGATCATAAACTCTATACCCCTTTACATTTTCATCATACCCAAGTAAGTATCTTGGATTTCCTCTTCCATCTAACTTTGAATCAGATTTTTCTGTGTTTAGACTAAATACTTGACTACCAAACACCTTTTAGTGTGAAATATTTGGTTTTCTCCCGGTCCATCTTTCATAAGGTGTTTGTCCTTTTACCGCCGAGGCAAGGCTCTATTTTTGAGATAGTTAGCACAATTCATAACTTCTACCCAAAAACTTTTTCTTATCTATTTATCTGTCAACATACTACGGGCACTATCACTTAATGTCCGGTTTAGTCTCTCGGCAACACCGTTTTGTTATGGGTATTTTGGGACAGTCTTTTGGTGTTGAACCCCTTCCTCTTTCTAGTAATCCTCAAACTCATAAGAAGTGAATTCCCCCCCATTATCACTCCTCACTCTCTTTATAGGTGTCTCATGAAGCTTTTCACTCCATGCTTTATATTCGTTAAAATAAGCCGAAGCCTCATATTTTTTTTTCAAGAAATATACTCTATAGTATCTAGACCAATCATCAGTGATAGTAAGCATAAATCTTTTCCCTCCAACTGATGGCACTTTGGCCGTTCCCCATATGTCAGTATGAACTAAGTGTAAAACTATTTCACCCTTTTATGTTGCGGCTTTTGGAAAAGGCAATCTGTTGGCTTTTCATTGAGCACACCAACTACAATCATCCAAAGTCTCATTATCTCCAAAATGTATTCCCTCAACTACACCCATTTTCTTCATTTCCTTCAATCTATCTAGATGCACATCTCCCAATATTTTATGCCACATCATCAAATCATTTACGCCAGTATAGTAAACTCCCGTCTTGCCATTACTCAAATTCAGCGTAAACATTCTTTGGCTACTTTTTTCAGTTGTGAAGTACACTTTATTCTCATAACTAGCAACAAAGACTCCTTTCTTTGTACTAGTCTCAAAACCTTTATCATCTAAGACCGACGTAGAGATAAGATTCTTGTTCAACTCTGGAATAAAAAGAATATCGGAGAAAGTGATTATTGATGTTTTACCATCAACTAAGACTCTCAGATCCAGTGGTCCCACTAAATTAGTGGTCACTATTCTCCCATCCCCATATTCTATCTCTACAGTGGGGATCTTTCTCATCTTGGTAAACAATGGTTTATCTCTATATATATGCATAGAGGCTCCTGAATCAAATATCTATCCTTCTTCACGAGCTTCTCTTACTCCACCGAAAGCTCACTTTTGCCTCCTTGATATCTTCGGCTCACCTTTCCCCTCCAGCTCCTCGTTTAGGTGAAGTGCTCTATCGTCCTTATCGGAATCCTTTTCGATGACTATTGTTGCCACAAATGCCTTTTTTTTCCTTGCGGCTAGTTTTTCGACCTGTTCCTCCTTCAATCTCAACTTTGTAAGTTTAGTGCACTACGCCATGTAATGTCCCGACTTCTTTCAAAAGTGACAAAGCCCCTCCGGAGGCCTCGATCCTGATCCATCCAATTGATTTCCTCTTCCTCCTCCACCAAAGTTTCCATAAGGTTTCTTGGAATCCTTATCCCCCCAATTAGTCCCAGCAGCTAATGCCTGAACACTCTTTCCTCCTCTTCGAATCTCAATTGTGCATTCTTGAACCACAATCATTCCCACAACGGAGTTCCTGATCCATCGATAATTTGGCTAGCCTTCAAACCTGTTAACAATGTTTTTATACTCATCTGGGAGTTTCATCAACAAAGTTTCACCTTCTCTTTCTCGGTCTCCCTTTTTCCGTGCACTCTCCAACTCCTGAAATAACCCGGCCAAGTCGTTACAAAAATCTAACATCTTTCCCCTTTTGTTCACATATGCCTGTACCCTTTGATCTGCCTCCTTCTACTGCTGAATTGTACCACTCTTCTTAATGTTGACAAGAGCCTCCCACAACTCGTCCGCCTTGTCCACATGAAGATGAGGCGTAGGCACTACTTGAGTAAGACGCTCGAGAATAAAATGAGTCGCCACGGTATTGTTAAAATCCCAAATTTCACTATCATTAGCCTCGGTTTTTTGAACATCTGCTACCGGATCTGATATAGAAGGCATCGGTGTGAGTTTCTCCTTCCCCTTCTCCTTCCCTGTGTCCGACACGATGCTTTCTCGAACATCCTCTACCACCTGTGCCCCCACTGATCCTCCCGTGATCAGAGATCCTCGAAACCTTGGTGGAACTCCCAATTTTGTGGATGGCTGACGGACACGGCCACTCATAATGCCTCATAGCCGTTTTTCAAACAATGCACCCCTCATCATGGTTTCCCAATAAATAAACCCTGTTTCATTGAAAATGGGCACCCTAGAGGGTGGGCTTATAACCTGTAATTTTGTGACCTCCATTGGTACACATAATGTCCAGCTTATGTGAAGCCTCTAGGATAGTATTTGCACTTTTGATTTTGGCATAGAATAAGTCCCACCCTGGGACGCAAAAACACTCACCGAATACACCCTTGTGTAGCCTGGACTCCCTTGAGTCCAGAGCAAAAAGAATCACCGAAATTGCTCACTCGAGCATTAAGTTAAGGTTGGAAAAGATGGCCTATATATACAAGTGCTCTATGGGAGAGAGGCTCAAACACAAAAAATATTCTAAGTCCTCAACTACCTCTCTAAGCTTACTACTAGTGTACGTATCCAATCAAAAGACTCTAAGGTACAAGATGGTATAGGTACCGCTCTACTTCTTGTACAGCCTTAGTACGCCATGGCCGCTCCGCTGACGCGTGTCAGTTCTTCAACCAAAGTTGCTCCCTTGTAATACCCGCTGTCCAATCATCCCTCGCCACGTGTCACACGCCGACATATGCTTCGCAAACCACCAAAAACCACTACGAAATTCCGGCTCCTCCGCGAGCCGTCGATCGCGAACGACTTTCAATTCGTCCGTCGAAATTCGATGTCATTTCGTGCAGTACTTTATTTCGTGCGGTATCGCACGTTTCATGTTCACTTCGTCCGTAATATGTTAAATGAAGTGTGCCGACGTGTTACAATATAAATTTGTACCAAAATAATACGCGTATCGTTTCGTTAAGACCTTCGCGATAAGGGTGACGTGTTGTTTTGAAAGCTTTAAGTCTCAGCAAATTTATAGGACGGCGGAAAATATATCTATAGGGTTACGCGTCATCACTTGAAACACAGTGCAAGTTTTTGAATGATACCGACACGCAGATGGAACAAGCGCAGCTGCAACTATTTTTGATATTGACCGTACGGACGAACGCAGCCTGCGACGCAACTGGACAAACGCAACTGCATATATTTTGGTACATGACAACGCAGTTGCTACGCAACAAGACAAACGCAGCAGCGGCTAACTTTTGAATGTGATAACGCAGTTGCTACGAAGCTGCAGATATTTGAATACAATCAGGAATTGAACTGCGCTACTGGCGTTGATATGAATAAAGTCAAGAGACGAGATTCACTTAGCCAGGCGACAAGTATTTGATCAAATCACCTGTATAGGATTCTCAGTCATATTGAGTGTACAGTGATAGATTAGTATTTAGCATAAGTAGGAGCACTTAGACCTTAGTGACAGTTTAGTTTTTTTGGACGTATCTTTCTAGAACACCTGTATCGGTGGTACAGCACTATGTAGTAGGACAACTGAGAGAAGAGTATAATACTTAGGACGTAGGACATTTTATGTATCCAGACTTCCACACTATGTTATCTGGAGACTGTTTTTGGAAAACTTCTGACTTGCATATCTTGGTGTATGTTGGATCAATTCAGCTGAAACTTTGGGATTTGTCATTCTTTGTAATATTGTATACTGTGGTATAGTTTGAAGCAGTTTGTTTTATTGTGTCAGATTTGGTGAGCTGTAGAAAACAGCTGTTAAATAGGATTCTTGATAAGCTTCTGTGAGTGAGATTATGTCTACTTCCACTACTACTGCTGATGCTCCACCTGCTCCAGTGATCGTGGAACAATAAATTATGGGCCTGTCATGAAGAATTCCTATTTTCTTAGGAGGAAAAATAAGCGTATTGGGCGGATATTGTAGAAACACACTTCGAAAAAGTTAATCTTTTAGACATTTTGGATGGTTCACTGGCGGGATCAGATCCGTCTTGGTCAAAGAAAAATTCGCAAGCTCCGTCAATTTTGAAGTTCTCTATTTCAAAAGAATTGGCTATGTCACGGATAAAAATGAAAAAGGCGATCGATATCTGGAAATCTCTCAAGGATGATTTTGAAAAGGCTAATGTTCAGGAAGAAATATTTTTGGCTGGATGAATTTGGGACTACAAATACACGTGTGGCACAATGGCAGAATATTGTAATAAATTTTGAATACTAATAGATTCTCATGCTTGTGCTGGCGGATCTTTTCCTCAGTTTCAGCAGGCTGCTTTGCTAATGAGGGGTCTTCCTAATACTATGAGAGCAACATCTGATAGGCTGAAACAAAAAGATAAAGCTAGCACGAAACTACAATTAGCTATTAATTTGATATTGGAAGAGGAAGCAGATTCTAAAAATCTTAATGGTGAAAGACAAGTATAGGCATTTAACACAGAATTTGACTAAAGAGGTCAGTTTAATATGCAGAGAAATCAGTTTAACCACAATCAGAATCAGTTTAGATAGTTTAATACAAGAGGAAATAGACAATCTTTCAATGCTTATTTTTATTGTAATGAAAAAGGTCATGGATATAAATTCTGTCCTAAGCTTAAGAAAGCCAATGAAACAGGTCTATATAGGCTTCGATGGCAGCAAAGCCAGTTTCATCAAGGCTTCACGGGATCATCACAACGAGGAAATGCACTATTCTCGACGTCTATTGTCATGACGACGAGTCTCTCTCACTATCTAACGAGGAGGATGATGATCTATTTGCAATGGCGGCAACAATGGAGGGCGCTAAGGACAATGGATGGATAATGGACACGGGAGCGTCGGCCCATATGTGCTGGAACAAGGCAGTTTTCAAAAATCTGAAATCAACACCACAGAAAAATATCTACTATGCGTGTGAAATGACTGTGCAAACGCGAGCTGTAGGTGATGTCTCCTTCCTAGTTGATGTAAGGGGCAAGGTTGTTGAGAGAACTCTTCATAATGTTCTCTATGTCCCAGATTTTAAGAAAAATTTGTTCCCAACTTCTTTAGTAGAGAGTAAAGGGTTTGAGGTCAATCTGAAACATGACAAACAAGTTGTTAGCAAAAATGGGAAAATTGCAGTTACGAGAACAAGAGATGCCGGCAAAATGTATCGAATGGATATGCCCTATAATAAAGAAAATGATGTTTTGTATTCCGGTGCATTATCCTCAGATGAGCTGTGGCATAAAAGGTTAGGCCATGTGAATTATGATAGTATAAAAAAGAGGGTAAATTCTGGTAAAATAGAAGGAGTTACTTTGTGAAATAAGTCACCTTAAATGTGTGATGGATGCGCACTAGGAAAAATACAGAGATTACCGTTTCCTCAAGAGTCTGAACATAGGTCTACTAAACTTTTACAACTCATCATTCTGATGTTTTCGGTCCTGCAAAGGTACCATCTGCTGGGGGGATAAAATATATGGTTACGTTTACAGATGATTTTTCGAGGTTTACTAAGGTCTAGTTCATGAAAGAATAAGTGAAGTCTTCACTCATTTTCAACACTACAAAGCGTGGGCGGAGAAACTACATGGTTTGCCAATTCTGGAGCTCAGATCGGACAATAGCATGGAATATACGTCAAATGAGTTTGAAACCTGTTGTTCTACGACCACTCTAGCAGGTGGAGCATCAGCAGTAGTAGTGGAAGTAGACATAATCTCACTCACAGAAGCTTATCAAGAATCCTATCAACCAGCTGTTTTTCTACAGCCTACCAAATCTGATACAATAAACAAGACAGCTTCAAACTATACTATAGTATAGAATATCACAAGGACTGACAACTCCCAAAGTTTCAGCTCAATTGATCCAACATACACCAAGATATGCAACTCAGAAGTTTCCCAAAAACAGTCTGCATATTACACAGTTTGAAAGTCTGGATACATAAAATGTTCTACGTCCTAAGTCTTATACTCTTCTCTCTGTTGTACTACTACATAGTGCTGTACTGGCGATACAAGTGTTCTACAAAGATACGTCCAAAAGGACTAAACTGCCACTTAGGTCTAAGTGCTCCTGCTTACGCTAAAAACTAAATTATCACTGTATACTCAATATGACTAAGAATCCTATACAGGTGATTTGATCAAATACTTGTCGCTTGGCTAAGTGAATCTCGTCTGTTGACTTGATTCATATCAACCGCAGTAGCGCAGTCCTATTCCTGATTATATTCAAATATCCCTAGCTTCGTAGCAGCTGCGTTATCACATTAAAAAGTTAGCCGCAACTGCATTTGTCTTGTTGCGTAGCAACTGCGTTGTCATGTTCCCATAATGTCTGCAGTTGCGTTTGTCCCGTTGCGTCGCAAGCTGCGTTCGTCGGTATGGTCAATATCAAAAATAACCGCAGCTGCGCTTGTTCCATCTTTGTCGCAACTGCGTTGTTCCAACGCTGGTGTCGGTATCATTCAAGATCTTGCACTATGTTTCAAGTGACGACGCGTGTCCCTATAGATATATTTTTTCGCCGTCCTATAAATTTGCTGAGACTTAAAGCTTTCAAATGAACACCCCCCTAAAGCTTTAGACTCATTATGCCAGCGAAGCTGCAAAGTCGAACTAGCGCATCATCGCAGCATAGCAGTATGGCAACTCAGCTATTCACATAATCCCATTGCATTCCTACAATACTTTAGCTTAGGAGCAGGAAGGGCTTTAGTGAGCATATCAGCAACCATTTTTGCATCTGGCAAATTGCATAATTTAATCACTCTAGAAAAACGTTTTTCCCTTACAAAGTGTAATCTTACATCCATGTGCTTACTTTTGAAATGGTGACTTGGGTTGAAGCAATGGCAATGGCACCGTGGTTATCACACCAGATCACCTATGGACCAACCTGCATGTATCCCAATTCTTTTAACATGGACTTCACCCATAGGAGGTCTTTGAGGGCTGAGCTTGCTGCCATATATTCTGACTCCATCGTCGATTGTGCCGTGACCCTTTGAAGTTTGCTGCTCCAACAACAAGTTCCGTTCCCAATTTGCAGAACAAATCCCGTGGTGGATTTTGGACTCGGCATATCGCCATAACTTGCATCACTCCATGTTTGTAGCTTCACTTCTCCTCCGCCTAGTGTGAGTTTGAGGTCTTTGGTTCCTGCCAAGTATCTTAAAACTCTTCTTGCTGCATCACGGTCAGATTTCTTCGGATTCTCTAGACTTCTGCTCAGTACCCCGACTGCTGCAGCAATGTCAGGACGGGTACAATTCATGAAGTATATTAAACTTCCCACTATCTGTCTGTAAGGTATCTGTGTCATAGGATCATCCTCCCCTGACCCAAAAATTTCACTGACAATTACACCCGGTTCTGTTTCTTCCCCCTCTAACTTATGCCGAAACTCCATTGGTGTTACACATCCTTTTGCCCCCCGCATTCCATATTCATCTAACAAGTTTCCAATAGCCTCCTTTTGAGTCAATTGTATCAATCTGTTTTTCCTGTCCCTCTCTACCTGAATACCCAAGATATATTTTGCCTCACCGAGGTCTTTCATCTCAAACCGTGATTTCAAAGCAGTTTTAATTTTGTTAATTTCAGCTATTGATTTGCTGACTAATAGTAGATCATCTACGTATACAGCTATATATACTATTCCATCCTCACCCTGTAGAACATAGACAGAGTGATCAGAGCTTATCCTTTTAAAGCCTAGACCAGTTAAGAATTCATCAAGTTTTAGATTCCATTGCCTCGGGGCCTGTTTTAGGCCGTACAACGATTTTAGCAGTTTACATACTAAGTGCTCTTTTCCTGGTTCTGCATACATTTAAGGCTGCTGCATGTAAATTGTCTCCTCTAGTTCTCCATGCAAAAAGGCCGTCTTTACATCCATTTGATGGATTTCGATATCTTCTATAGGAGCTAGAGATAGCAAAATCCTAACTGTAGCAAATCTTACAACAGGAGAAAAGGTTTCTTCAAAGTCAATTCCTTCCTTTTGGTTATAACCCTTTGCCACAAGTCTAGCCTTGTATCGTTCAATGGTATTATCGGATTTAACTTCACCTTGAATACCCATTTGCTGCCAATCGCTTTTCGATCCGGAGGAAGGTCCACAAGCTCCCATGTCTGAGCCTCCATGATCGACTTCATTTCGTCGTTTGCCGCCTCGATCCAGTGATTCCGCTCCGGTGAGGAGAAGGCTTCCCGGATGGTCAGAGGCTCCCCTGAGGCTGCCGAGTACGCAAAGTGAGAACTTGCTTGCAGGCGGCTACTGGATCTTTTTCCCCCCGGAAATTCTGAGGCTGAAATTGTTGGATCCCGTGCGTTGCGCTTGTTGCGCTGGTTGCGATCCGTAGGCACTGACTGCTGCTGTTGCGCTTCGAAACGAACTTGTTGCGGAACCCAATTATTGTCCGACTCTGGTGGAACCACTGGTGAATTTTGTATCTGTTGGACAATATTATGGATGCTATCTAAAATGACATATTCTTGTACTTTTTGCTGCTTCTGCTGCTCTGTCATTTTAAATAAGTCTATCGAGTCTAGTTCATCTTTCACAACGATATTCCTTGCGACAATGATTTTCTGTCTTTCAAAAACAAAGACTCTATAACCTTTAGAGTGATCATCATATCCTAACAAAATCCCCGGCAATCCCTTAGGTTCCATTTTCCATCTATCATTAGACGTATCCAAAATAAAACATTTACTTCCAAAGACCTTGAAGTGGCTGACATCCGGTTTTCTGCCCGTCCAGATCTCATAAGGAGTGGTGTCTACCGATCTTGATCCTATCCTATTTTTGATATAAACTGCACAATTTAACGCTTCAGCCCAGAATTTCGGATCTACGTTTTTATCCGCAAGCATGGACCTAGAGCTCTCTGTGATAGTTCTATTAAGTCTTTCTGAGACCCCATTCTGTTCCGGAGAGTATGGGACAGTCAGTTTGTGACTGATACCTTCATTGAGTAAGAAGTTTTCAAACTCTTTTGACGTATATTCTCCACCATTATCCGATCTGAGCTCCAGAATTGGCCGACCGTGTAATTTCTCCGCCCACGCTTTGTAGTGTTGAAAGTGAGTGAAGACTTCACTCTTTTCTTTCATGAAGTAGACCTTAGTAAACCTTGAAAAATCATCTGTAAACGTAACCATATATTTCATCCCCCCGGCAGATGGTACCTTTGCAGGGCCGAAAACATCAGAATGAATGAGTTGCAAGAGTTTAGTAGATCTGTGTTCAGACTCCTGAGGAAACGGTAATCTGTGTATTTTTCCTAGTGCACATCCATCACACGTTTTAGGTGACTGGTTTGACAATGTGATTCCTTCTACTTTACCAGCAGTGACCATCTTTTTCATACTATCATAATTCACATGGCCTAACCTTTTCTGCCACAGCTCATCTGAAGATAATGCACCGGAATACAAAACATCATTTTCTTTATTATCGGGCATATCCATTCGATACATTTTGCTGGCATCTCTAGTTCCCGTAACTGCAATTTTCCCATGTTTGCTAACAACCTGCCTGCCGTGTTTCAGATTGACCTCAAACCCTTTACTCTCTACCAAAGACGTTGAGAACAAATTTTTCTTAAAATCCGGGACATAAAGAACATTATGAAGAGTTCTCTCAACAGCTTTGCCCTCTACATCAACTAGCAGGGAGACATCGCCTACAGCCCGCGTTTGCACACTAATTCCACATGCATAGTAGAAATTTTTCTCTGGTGTTGATTTCAGATTTTTGAAAACTGCCTTGTTCCAACACATGTGGGCCGATGCTCCCGTGTCCATGATCCATCCATTGTCTTTAGCGCCCTCCATCGCTGCCGCCATTGCAAATAGATCATCATCCTCCTCGTTAAAGAGTGATAGAGACTCGTCATGATGAGATGAAGACGCCGAGAATAGTGCATTTCCTCGTTGTGACGATCCCGTGAAGCCTTGATGAAACTGGCTTTGCTACCAACCAGGCCTATATAGACCTGTTTCATTAGCCTTTTGAAGCTTAGGACAAAATTTGTATCCATGACCTTTTTCATTACAATAAAAACAGGCATTGAACGATTGTCTATTTCCTTTTTGATTAAACTGTCTAAACTGATTCTGATTAGACTGACTTCTCTGCTGATTAAAATGACATTTTTTGTCAAATTCTGTGATAAATGCCTCTACGTGTTTTTCACTATTAAGAATTTTAGAATCTGCCTCCTCTTCCAATATCAAATTAATAGCTAACTGTAGTGTCCAGTTAGCTTTATCTTTTTGTTTCAGCCTATCAGACGCTGCTCTCATAGTATTACGAAGACCCCTCATTAGCAAAGCAACCTGCTGAAACTGAGGAAAAGATCCGCCTGCACAAGCATGAGAATCTATTAGTATTCGAAATTTGTTACAATATTCAGCCATTATGCCACTCGTGTATTTGAAGTCCCAAACTCGTCCAACCAAAAATAGCTCTTCCTGTACATTAGCCTTTTCAAAATCATCCTTGAGAGATTTCCAGATATCGAGCGCCTTTTTCATTTTTATCCGTGACATGGCCAATTCTTCTGAAATACAAAACTTCAGAATTGACCGAGCTTGCGAATTTTTCTTTGACCATGACGGATCTGATTCTGCTAGTGAACCATCCTAAATATCCAAAAGATTAACATTTTCGAAGTGTGTTTCCACCATATCCGCCCAATACGCGTATTTATCTCCCGAGAAAATAGGAATTCTTGATGAAAGGCCCATAACTTGTTGTTCTACAACCACCGGAGCAGGTGGAGCATCAGCAGTAGTAGTGGAAGTAGACATAATCCCACTCACAGAAGCTTATCAAGAATCCTATTAAACAGCTGTTTTCTACAGCTCACCAAATCTGATACAATGAACCAAACTACTTCAAACTATAAAGCAATATAGAATATCACAAATACTGAAAACTCCCAAAGTTTCAGCTCAATTGATCCAACATACATCAAGATATGCAACTCAGAAGTTTCCCAAAAACAGTCTGCAGATTACACAGTCTGGAAGTCTGGATACATAAAATGTTCTACGTCCCAAGTCTTATACTCTTCACTTAGTTGTACTTCTACATAGTGCTGTGCCGCTGATACAAGTGGTCCTACAAGATACGTCCAAAAGAACTAAACTGCCACTAAGGTCTAAGTGCACCTAATCACGCTATAACTAATCTATCTTTGCACACTCAATATGACTAAGAATCCTATACAGGTTATTTAATCAAATACTTGTCGCCTGGCTTAGTGAATCTCGTCCGTTGACTTGATTCGAATCAACCGCAGTAGCGCAGTTCAATTCCTGATTATATTCAAACATATCCGCAGCTTCGTAGCAGCTACGTTATCACATACAAAAGTTTGCCGCAGCTGCGTTTGTCTTGCTGCGTAGCAACTGCGTTGTTATGTACCAAAATATCCGCAGTTGCGTTTGACGCGTTGCGTCGCAGGCTGCGGTTGTCCGTACAGACCATATCAAAAATAACCGCAGCTGCGCTTGTTCCATCTACGTCACAGCTGCGTTGTCGGTGCCAAAAATTTGTACTGTAATTCAAGTGATGACGCGTGTCCATATAGATCTATTTTTCCGCCGTCCTATAAATTTGCTGAGACTTAAAGCTTTTCAAAAACAACATCTTGGATCTCCTCTGAATCTGAAATCAGTGTTTCATTCATATCCCCCTCGGGAAAAATCGAGTTCTCCTCACTTTCCGACTCAAAACGTACTTTTATCTTTTTGGTTTGATTGAATGAGTCTAATGACTTCCCTTCATCCATGACAACTAGGTGTTTGACCATAATGAAATCTTGCTTAATTGATTCATAGACTTTATATCTTTGGAAATCTTGATCATATCCTACAAAGTATAGAGGATTTCCCTTAGCATCTAGTTTCTAGTTTTTCCTATCCGTATCAAGATCGTAAACTTGTGTACCAAATACTTCAACGTGAGAGATATGTGGTTTCCTTCCAGCCCATCTCTTATTAGGTGTCATTCTTTTTACGGCTAAGGTAAGGACTTTATTCTTAATGTGGTTAGCACAGTTCATGGCTTCTGCCCAAAACCTTTTTCCTATTTTTTTGTCGGCCAATATACTCCAAACACTATCTTCTAGTGTCTGGTTGAACCTCTCAAATACCACATTTCGTTATGGATTATACAATACAGTTTTTTGATGCTGAACTCCTTCATCCCTCAAGTTTTCCTCGTACTTGTTAGAGGTATACTCTCCCCCATTATCACTTCTTATTCTCTTAATGGGGGTTCCATGCAACTTCTCACTCCAGGCTATATATTCTTTGAAGTAAGTTGGTGTTTCACACTTTGTTTATAGAAAATAGACACTAGAGTATCTTAACTAGTCACTGGTTATTGTCAGCATAAACCTTTTCCCTCCAATTGAACGTCTTTTTGTTGGTCCTCAGATATTTGTGTGTACTAGATCTAGTTCTTTCTCACCCTTATATGTGGCGGCTTTGGGAAAAGGAAGTCTAAGAGCGTTACCTTGGGTACATCCATGATAGTCATCCACTATTTCATTATCCCAATTTGATTGCTTTCTACTACACCAAGCTTCTTCATTTCCCTCAACGTATCAAGATGCACATTCCCCAACCGCTTATGCCAAATCATCAACTTTGGGACACCAACATAATAAGCATTCTTCTTTTCATTACGCGGGTAAGGCTAAACATTCCTTTGCTACCCTTATTAGCCATAAAGTAGACTTTATGTTGTGATTTGAAAACTTTAGTACAAAGCAAATGGGTCAGTGAGAGAGGGATAAGTACTTAGAATACTTTTGGTATACACATTTTAGTATTGACCCCTAATGGTGTTACAATAGTATAAGGACAAAAGAGCGTACCATACTACTACAATGACACGCGTCGGCCTATGAGGTTTTTGCAAGTATTTCAGAATGGCGGTGACACTCACATACACGTGTCATATATCGAACGAACAGATTCGTAGAATTGGCCGGACATAATAAGCATGCCGTACACACTCAAGTGCTTCGTAACGCACAACAACAGTCGACTGGACTTATGTGAACAATACTTACTAAGCAACAATTTAAAATGGGACCACAAATAATGATTTGGACGTGTGTCGTCCACCGTGATGATCTACTTTACATTTTACAATGATACTTGAATTCGGAATTGACTAGTACTGACCCTTACATTAATTTGGACCAATTTGCCAATTGTTGACTAAGCCAGTTGCACAGTGTATGTATGGCCACTATCTGTATATATCTCAAACAACATTAATTTGTATCTAGTGAATTAGTTTTTAGTGTTACATTATTGAGATAGGATAAAAGTTACAATTAGGGTTTTGGAAGTACTTTTGGTACAGTAGATGTATCGTTGACGCACGTACCGTTAACGAATAGTGACTTTATCACGGTATAGTACTTAGTTACAGATGTAGTACCTTGATTAGTGCAAGGCTCAGTAGATAGCTATGTGAGTACAAAATGTAGGACTTATTGCTATTTTCAGCATCAGCTTAGTTTATCAAAGTAATGGCAGACTAATTTTTTTTCATCTTTGACCTGTCAGTGTGATCACTCTGATTGATATCTTGATATGAAACTTTTCTTCGATATTTTATGATATAGAAAATGTATGTTTGTGTAGTTTCATAATTTTCTGTTGTTTCTATAGAATTCCGTGAGAGATTTACTTGGTTAGTTTGTTAAGCTGTCAATTGTTTTTAGGAAACTCTGGATCTCATACCTTTAGGATTCCTTTTTTGATCAGGCTGTAAATTTGGAAAGTAATACTGTCTAATTTTTACTGCATATTGGTGCAATTTGAGGTGATTATGTATATTGTGGAGTAATATGTGTTGTCTGAAACACAACTGTTTTGGGGTAGTCTGTGGGTGTTTTGCGTGAGTAATCCATGGCTGAAATAGGTTATGGACAACAGGTTATGGGCCCACACCCAAGGCTACCCATATTTGATGGATCTAACAACTATCAATACTGGTAGTGTGTGCTCGAGAGCTACTTCGAGATGATGGAACTAATTGATGTGGTGGATGGAACTTCGAGCAAAACATGAAGTGGATGAGAGAAGAAGAACCGCGAGTGTGTAAGGGTTATCAAGAACTCTTTGACCGAGAAACTGGTAATGTCACACCTAAGTTTTAAAAGTGCAACTGAATTATGGAAGTGGTTAAAATGTACGTATGCAAAGACTTCTATATATCATTGGCTTAGTAGTGTTACAAAAATTGTTGAATAGAAGTATGAGGGAGGTAATTTGGAGAAACACTGTCTTGACCTAGAAGTATTGTTTGTAGAAAAATGACTTTGCAGGAGGAAACTTTACAAATGCTCAACAAGTTGTCTTGTTAATGAGAAGCTTACCCAAAGAATATAAGAGTGCATTAGATAGATTAACTTTAATTGATAAAAAGGAATGGAATTTTACTCTAGTAAGAAGATTGTTTTAGATGAAGAAGACTGGAAATTTTTTTTTGAAGGGAATATCGAGGTCTCTAAGTCTTAGTTTCAGAAAATTAGAAGTAATAGAGGAAATGGATCTAAAATTTTTTTTTAGTGTAATGATTTAGGACATACCTTCAGGGTATATCCATCATATAAAAGTGCATGTGTTACAGGAATTTTCAGAGATGGATGGGACAACAACCGAGTTCTACACTCAACAAGGAGGGAACCAAGTGCTTTCATGAGCGAGGGACAAGCCTCAACCAATGACAAAAAGCCCACAACTTCGGTCAAAAAATTTGTTTACTTGCCGATTGTTTATGATTTTCATAATATGGTGAAAGAGGAAGGAAAAGGAAGGTTTGATGCAACAAAAAATGGATTGAAGGAAGAAGTAATAGAAAAGGATTTGATTACTCTGAATGTTTCCGATAACAGATTGGTGAGTGACACAAACTTACAATAGGAAGAGGTTATTGAAGTAAGGGAAGTTGAAGAAAGTGAGGGGCACACCGAAGTGGAAGTGGAAGGGACAAGAAAAATTGTTATAACCAAATATAGTGAAGTACAATTAAAATTTGATGCACAATATTCTTTACATATAGAACATACTCAACTGAAAACAAAACTGAAAAAAAGACCGAGAGAAGATAAGAAAATTAGAGTAAGGGAGGAGAATGATGAGAGAGAAAATGGTGGGTTGGCACAAAATGGGAAAACACAAATAGAAGAGGTCATGCCATGTCTAAAAACCGCCAAACAGACCATTTCAGGAAATTAGCGGCGATATATGCGGCTGGATAAAAAACGTCATTTAATGTTAGCCGTTGAAATAAATGTCAAATACATTTGTTTCGTGCGAGATCATGTTCGCACTATATATTAACTAGTTCTATGTTCCTTCATTTGTTATTCCATTAATCGGATTAAAAATCATAACACAGTTTAAATAAGTATAACACTCTATGTAATTTACCAAACTCCTATGACAAACAGGTTAGAGCTGACAGCCGCGCCTCGCTTTGCCGATCGGAGGTTTGAGTCCTGCCAAACTCAACATATTATTAACAATGACTTATGTCATTCTTTAGTTCTACCTATGAAGCTAAAGCAGCCATGGATCCACACTCTCTTTCCCTTTCAGTGTCTACAACAAGTATGGGGACTAAAGGGAAGAGGTGGAGGCAGACTGCCTGCGCTTTTCTTGTCATTTTCACTAATATGTTTTGACCTAGAAAATAACCTACAAATCTAGTTATGCCAACAAAAATTTTACCACTCCCATGGATTTGAAGAAGATAAGTGATGGGAGTGAAGAAAGTGTGATAATCTTCATGATCAAATGAGTCCAAAAGAGAGAGTTTATGAAATTTATTCCTTACAAGGAGGTTTTAGGAAGCTTGATCTACTTTAAAAATTGTACTAGGCCGGACATATAGGCACCATTTGGAGTCGTCTGTAAAGTCTTAATGATCTAAGAATGAGAAACTGGGAGGGAACCAAGAGAGTCATGAGATATCTGGTGGGAACCAAAGAATTATGGTTGCATTTGGAAGGGGAGCACACTGACATCACTACTTGGAGTGATTATGGTTGCATTTGGAAGGGGAGCACATGACATCACTAATTGGAGTGATGTCAGTTATGGAGATGCACCTATGAGAAGATGCACTTTTGGGTATGTATTGTATGTGGAGGAGGGTGCTTATGTTGTTATTTCAATATTTAGTTTCGTGCGCATTGTGTTTCGTACGATCCTAATAAGTATAACAGTACTTGTTAACTTGATATTGGTGAAAATGTGTGGTGTTTCAATTTCTAAAATGACACATGAAAGGGTTGACTAAGGGATGTTCAAAACCAAGTCTTTGGGGGAATGTTGTTTTGAAGACATAGTTTCTTACACATTTGATTTAGTGTCGTCTTAATAATACGGTATGAGGCGTACGTAATTTGCAGGAGCGAACGATTCGGGATTTACGTGATTTGGTGCAAGTTCATTTGGAGGATTCGGTTTGTAAAGCAATGACTTGAATACTAGCACGTGGCGTATGATTACTCGTGGATTATCGCGCATATTATTTGCGGCAGTACAATGAAAAAAATATTATGGAACATCTGCTGCTTTTCGCGGATACACTTTGAGTACTTTGGTGACACGCGACATTTTGCTCACGGTGCCGATTTCGGTACACGGACGACGGACGGAAGACTGCTGACAAATGATGACTCAAGAAGTGGACATTAATGATTTGATGACTCAACCAGCATACTTTCGTGTCTGCATAAATATTTGGTTCAACAATGGATTGTCTTTTTTGTAAATATCTAACTAGTGTAGTTTTATCAGTTTCTAACATACATTGTGTTTTCGGGTATACCAACACTAGTGAATGTAGGAGGTAGTTAGCATACGGCTGGTATTCCACCGTACTTCAACAAAGCATCTGATTGGTGGACAGACTTAGTAGTGTAGTCTGTGAGGGTATAGATGTAGGACTTGTCATTTTGTAGAATAAGAACTTTTTGGACCAAAACCTTTTTATGGTATTTTTGGTAATTTTATCAAAGGATTACTCTCAGATCTGTTGGCAAAATGATGTGAAATTCTGCATGTGTGTTCCTATTTATAATTTCACTATTGTCACAAAATTGCAGGCCTATTTTGTTCCTGGTCTGTGTTATAATTCATTGTGAAGCTAGTCTGTTTTATCAAAGTTCTGGCAGACTGTTTTTCTGCAACTTTGACCAGATGATGTGATCACTTGTTTATTATTTTTGTCTGAAACTTTGTGAGATTGTTCTATAGCCTAGATAATATTTGTTAATGTAGTTTCAGCTTGCTTTGTTAATTTGGCTGATTTCTTTGTGTATCCAAATAAGGCGGTTTTTGGGGTAGTCTGTGGTGATCCGAGGGTAATTCCATGGGTGAAACTGGCTATAAACTACAGCTTGCTGCTGGATTAGCAAGCAATAGAAGGTGGTTGCTTAGTCCACTATGGAGGATGAGTTATATGGCCTCTTGATCTGTTGTGAAAGAATTGATGGTGGGTCAAGTCTTTGTTACAAGAACTGGGGTACATGAAAGAACGGGTGGATGAAGTCTTTTGTGATAATCAGGTTGAAATTGCAATTGCAGCCAATCCAAAACATAGTTTGAAAGATTAACATATGGACATAAGGTTAAGTTTTGTGAGGGAAAAGTTGAAAACAAAATTGTGAATCTTGTGCATAAATGTGATGGAGAAATTATAGCTTATATAATGACCAAACCTGTGTCATCTCCTAAGCTAAAATATTGTAGAAAAAGTGTGGACTAAAAGAAAAGTTGAAATTAGACATGAAAATAAGGGGACTGTTGAAATCAATAGACTTAGGGAGTATTTCTACGTCTAAATAGAATAAAAAAAAGGCAAAAGAAAAAGCATTGGCAACTTGCCTCCACCTTTTCTCTCTAGCCCCCATACTTGTTGTAATCACCGAAGGAAGAGAGAGTGGTGGAGCAATGGCTGCCTAAGCTCCTTAGGCTTGTCAAAAAAAGTGACAAAAGTCACCTCTAACAAAAAGGTTGTGTCTAGCAGAACTCGAACCTCCGACGAACAAAGCGAGGCGTAGCCGTCAGCCTTAGCCAGTGTGTCGTAGAAGTTCATTAGAGTTCATATGGTATGATAACTATTTGAATTTTTCAAAGTTCATTAATACGATTAATGGAATTACGGATAAGGAACATAGAAACAAGTCACCTTACAGTGCGAGCGTGAATCCGCACGAAACAATTTTACCGGAAATATATTTTCAACGGCTAACATTTAAAGATGGTTTGAATCCAACAACACACATTATCGTCGAGATCCCAAAATGGGCGCTTTGGCGGTTTTTGGGCGTGACATGACCTGGGGCCACGTGGCAAGGTAATATTGGGTTGCCAAAATCTCGAGAGCATGAGGACATGTCCGGAGAAGACACGTGTCCCGTCAATCGCTATGTCGTACGCAAGTCGTATAGAAAGTGCACAAGCCACAATACCTTTCTATATTGTACAGTCGTCTAACTGGTTGGTACATCAGTAGATAGTGGTTGTGAAAGGGGTTTACGACTTAGAGATTTGAGGAGGTAGCCGCCTCTCTCCCAACAAACTTATATAAATATTAGCATCTTTGCCACTTCATAACTTATTGCATGGTCGGGCGTTTCTTGTGATTTTCTCAAGGGATTCCAGACTTCACAAGGGTGCAATCAAATTGTCTATTTACCTTCTTGGGTAGCAATGGTTCTAGTTGAAAGTGCGTCAACCAAAAATTGCCTAGAAGCTTTTTGAATTTTGTAGTCCCATGGGGGACATAGTGTTACACATTCAATGTCCCAATTCGTTACAGTCAAAATCAAACCAGATCGTACAACAAGTTGAACAAACTAAAAACATACCATTACAACCTTGCAAAATACAACAAATAGGATTATACCATGTGTTTGCTTTCACTACATCAAAATTGTTACATGATTTTTTTTATCAAAACTCAAATCTCTGAGAGTTGGGCCCCATGTATTTAAGTACCTACTTTTCTTTGTTGTTTTCCCCTTAATATCAAGGAAACGTTGAAAAAAACTTGGCCGTACGCAAAAATCACTTTTAGAAGAGTATAATAAACGTCAATGTGATACTTTGAAATGTTATTCATATTTGTTGCCATGTGAACGCATTTTTGCGTTTTTCCTATTTTGACCATTGGGGAAGAGAATCTAGCCCATCAGATTACTTCATGCAAAAGCACCTCCAGGGTTAGTTTTAGGTCAAGTATCACCCGAAAAATGAATGAAAAAAGATCCACGCAAGATCACACAAATGGGAAAATTTTAGGGCGAACAAGAAAAAACCAAATTTGTCGTTTTGCGACCTGTTTGTAAATTTTTTCCGAGACGTCACCAATTATCGCGTGTATTGTAGACTTGTACAATCGTTGTAGTCGCGTGTATTGTAGATGTGTACAGTCGTTGTAGTTGTGTGTACATCATCATTCGTGGGAAGTTTCGTAGTCGTCTTCAGTCATCGCAAGTTGTACCCTACGTCTACAATTGTCACATTTCAATAGTGTTGTGCATCGGGTGACTTCATATCGCGATAACTTTGATATTTGATATATCGATTATCGAACAGTCAAAGGCCTCGATACCTCGTATCGAGACGAACATATAATATCTCGATATATTTCACGATACATAGTGCTATTTATATTAATTATTTTTATAGTATATTATTTTTTGGAAACGGCGAATTCATTAGACAATGCAACAATGTTACCGGGACATAATTAGTACGCTATACAATTAATGCGTAACTTAGTACACCGCGAATCGTAATTAGAGTTGTGTACGCTAATTCCATCACCCCAAATTTTGACTCTATCACTATAAATAGAGTACATAATTTAAAATTATTCTTTATTTTATTTAAGGTACCTTTTGAATGAGCGCTAATAACTCTAATATAGTGCCATTTCAAATTGTGTGGTGTACAGTCGGTGTTCGACCGTGCAAAATTGTACTTTATTAAGTAAAAGAGTACAAATAACAGGTTGTTATCATGTAACTACGTTTTAACAAATTGCGTAGTGAAAACGTCATAATGACGTAAAAGTGTACGTTTTGTCAGATTTTGTACTTATACATTCAACGCCCAAATTCACGCCCAAATTTATGCCCAAATTAGAGTTATTGATAAAGTAGAGTATTTTTTTTTTTTGAAAACAATCTATCACCCAAATTAGAATTCTTAACACTAATTTGTTTTTTGGTTTCTTTACTCTAATTATTTATTTACTCTAATTACGATTCGGGGTGTACAGTAAAAATTTAAAAACCGTAAAATACAATTGGGAACTATTATAGGGGCACAAATACATGCGAATATTAAAAAAAAAAACCGATATATCGCGATATAATTTATCCGCAAATGGGGCCGATATATTGGCAAAATATCGTGATATTTCGTTTCTCGATATATTGTGCTGATATATTGATTATCCGGTACCTAAAATTTTGTGCATATCGAATATCGGTAACTCGTCCTCATACACAACACTACACCGCTAATCGTTATAAGCGTTGTGTACGCTATTTCTGTCCCGTTTTTTTTTTTTTTTACTCTCAAATAGAGTTATCCACACTATTTAAAAAAAACCCTAATTCCTAATTTGAATAGACGATAACTTCGAAAATTTTCAAATTCCCAATTAGCGTAACCCACCCTAATTATTCGTATACACTAAAAAAACTTACACACTAATAACGATTAGCAGTGTACATTTCAAAGTTCCGATTTCATTTTCGCATATGGTGACGCTCTTCCAAAGAGTACGAAGAATCTTCACTACAGTCCAAAATACTTTATCAAAGGACCAATTACGTGGGGCCCAACCATGACCTATCAAATGTTACACAAAAAGAATGGACAATCAATTTTAGTTGTCACTAGAGACAATGCGACTAAAAAAGAACGAAGCAACAAGGCGATGTACAATTAACAACATCATCAAAAGCCAAAGATAAAGTACACCAAGTACATGCGCAATTCATCGTCCACGTTGAAAGAATCGAAAACACAATCGGAATGCGCAAAAATTGACAATTTACAATGTGGAAGCGAATTTATCTCATATCAAATATCAACCAGCTCACATAAATTAAATCCTCATGAACATAGATAGAAACATTCAGAAGAGGAAATTCACATTAATTCTCACACGTTAATTCTACAATAATTTCTTACTTGTTTTTAATTCCCTTATTGGCTGGCATTTTAACTTAGTCGCAGATTACATCTAGAAATCTAATTTTTGAAGCGTCACATGTACCTGGACGCAAAATAGAGTACGACGATAACTGAAAATTCGCGAAACGAAATATCTAGAAGTACAATACTTAAACTACAACTTAACCTACGTGAAACGAAATTGCTAGAAGTACCATGTACGAACCAAAATACTAGAAGTCCCGTACAAACGAAATAGACCAGCCCGTTCACATCGTTAATCAAACGAATTCAGAAGTACTAATGAAACGAAACTTAATGCGCGACGTGAGGTGCGACAAAAAAACTGACCCACACTAAAACTGAACCAAAATCCCACATTCTAATCCTAACATTCCCCCTTTCAATGTCAGGATTTAAACCACACTCAAAATAATCCTAAATTGGGTCTCCCTCTAACAAAGACATCATGCATTGCAGCTTTAGTTAACATATGTGCTGCTTCTTCCAAAGTAGGAACAAATACAAATTCTAACTCTTTATCCTTAACCAAATCTCTCACAAGATGCCATTGAATTCTCATATGTTATGTCTATTTATTAAACATCGGATTCTTTTCTAAAGCAATACTACTCATGCTGTCAGAATAAATCTTCATACACTTCACAAATATTCCTAATTCACTCAATCCAAATTGAAGCTTTTGCCGCATGAAAAGTCGCCATGTACTCCGCTTCAGTTGAACTTAAAGCCACCATAGGCTGTAATCTGGAGCTCCCTGAGATTGCCGCTCCACTCAATAGAAAAGCATAACCGGAGGTGGACTTTCTCGTGTCAAAGTCGCCTCCCTAGTCATTATCACAATATCCGAAGCAATCGAAATCATCTCCACTTCGGTAAACCAAACCAATGACCAATATTCCGGCCAAATACTTGAAAATCTGCTTGACCGATTCCCAATGTTTATTCTTTGGAGCTTGACATACCTGCTAACAATTGAAACAGCTGAAGAAATATCTGGTCTTTTCCCTACACTGAAATACATTAGGCATCCAACTGCCTCTCTATAAGGGACGTTGATAATTTCCTCATCATCAAATTTGCTAAGCAGTAATTTTGGGTCTAGAGGTGTGCTAAGGAGCTTAGAACCTAACATAGAAAACCGATTAAGAACTTCCTTACAATACTGTTCTTGACTCAGTTTAATATATCCGGATTTACTCCTAATCACCTCACAGCCCAATATATATTTTGCTTCACCTAAATCTGTCACTATAAAATGCTTCTTCAAATATGACTACAATTCTTTAATTTTTTCTAAATATTTGTCACCATAATAAAATCATCCACACTAAAAATAATTTGATCCACTCCATTTCCTTTCACATACACACTTGAATCTGAAATTGTTCTCACAAATCCAAAGTCAATCAAAACCTTATGTAAGCGTAAATACCTTGTCTTTGGTGCTTGCTTCAACCCATACAAGGATTTCTTGAGTCTCCACACTAGACCGGGTTTGGATGGTACTCCTTCCAGATATATCATATAAACCTCCTCATCGAGGTATCCATTAAGAAAAGCGGTCTCCAAGTCCATCTGATGGATATGTTTCTTCTCGGCTGCCGCCAATGCGATGATCATCCTCAAAGAATCAAACTTGATCACGGGAGCATAGGTCTCCGTATAATCGAACCCTTCTTTCTGCTAAAATCCCTTACAAACTAATCTTGCTTTATACTTAATCAATGCACCAGACGCACCAGTTTTTGTTTTAAATACCCAGTTAGAATCTATGGACTTTTTTCTTTCAGGTAATTCTACTTCCTCAAAAGTCTCATTCTCAACAATAGATTTATATTATTTTTCAAATGCATCTTTCCACTTAGACTCCCAATCACTTGAATTTCTAGCTTCCGTATAAGATTTCGGGTCACCACTTACACTCTTATGCAGTAATTGCTACAAAAGGAATTCATTTAGCTTAGCCTCTGAAATAAAGTTATGAGATTTATCACTAGCTTTCATTTGAAGACTTAGTCTCTCAGGTGCTTTTCCCTTATTCTCTCGATTACTTCTCCTAACAATCACTTTTTCTTCCATTACATTCTTTTCACTCTTTTCAAAAATTGATGGTAAACTATTTTCACTATTTTGACTTTTCAAAGATAATTTTGAACTCTCAGACATATCATCACTCAAATTGGATTCCAAATCAAAATTGTCAGAATTTGAAACTTTACCAAATTTCGGTTTTCGTTTTGGAGTCTCATAATGATCGTCTTCCTCATCCGACGAATCCGCCACTTCGAACTCCTCCAAACTGTTTTATTCTTCAAAATCCAAACTTCGCTCCTTGTCTTCCGAATATTCTATGGCCGCCTTTAAATTCTCGTGGAAGTCAACATTCTGTGACTCCACTATGGTCCGCGTCACAAGATTGAAGATTCGGTATTGATTCGAATTCGCACTATATCCGACGAAAATTCCACTCCAACTTCGTGGACTAAACTTGCCGATCCGTTTATTTGGGTCAATATATACTGTTGCCCGACAACCCCAAATTCTTAAATATCGTACGGACGGAACCCGTCCACTCCAAAAATCTTGAGGCGTCTTCTCACCAGAATCGAAGTCAATCTTTGATTACACACATAGTTTGCCGTGACTATGGCTTCTCCCCAAAGCAAAGCATTGTGATTCGTGCTATGAAGCATCGCACGCACCATTTCCTGCAGCGTCCTGTTTTTCCTTTCGGTCACTCCATTAAATTCAGGGTTAATAAGCGTCGGTAAATTGTTGCTTGATTCCTCGCTCCTCACAAAACTCCTTAAATGCGATAAATTTGCCAACATTATCCGACCTCACGGATTTCAATTTCTTGTTTGTTTCCCTTTCAACCATCACAACAAACTTTTTAAAATAATCCAAAGTCTCCGACTTTCTTTTCAAAAGATACACCCAACTCTTACGAGAAAAATCATCAACAATCACAAAAATATATCTATTTCCCCCAAGACTCCTTGGCTTAATAGGTCCACATAGATCCACATGAATAAGTTCCAAAGGTTGACTCGCTCGAAATTTTACATTTTTGACAGGATGAGGTTTCCTCATTTGCTTCCCCTTGCTACAACCATTACATCCATTCACCTTTTCTCCGGTCGCCAATTCCAAACCTCTTACTGAAGAATTCTTAATCATCCTTTTAATGTTTTCCTCCGAAGTGTGGCATAACCGATGATGCCAAAGGCTAAGGTCACCGTTCTCCATCTCCATGGAAAGCATAGAAGGTTCCTCTTTAACCGGCCGTTTCCAAATTAACTTACTAACCAAATTATCCAACACAAATCCTTCCCCAATTTGAATTCCTTCCTTACTTTTAATAATGATTCTAAAATCCTCCAAAGAAATAACTCTACCTCCGGCCTTTTGAATTTGATTGGTATTGGTATTGGTCGATTGGTATTGGTCGATTCAGCAACTGGAAAGAAAAGGAAGGTGGAGGGAACAACAACATAAATAGGTAAAAATGAAAACACAAAATAAAACAAATGCTATAGAGCGATAATAAACTCAAATTCAACTCGCGTCGACTACTATAACGTACGTGGAAGTACAATAAACTGTGTACGTGCTGTGATTACCTCACCACTTAAACCAATCACAAGGAGTTTAAGTTTTCCGGCCTCCATCTCAATAAAGAAACCTC
>JBBHKE010001317.1:92500-102324 GCA_037447655.1 Zygnema cylindricum | reverse complement strand
AAGCATGTCTTAAACCGTTTTGCATTTCAAATAGCAGTGATACTGATTTTTGGTCCGAATGTTTTAATTGGTCCGAATAGGTCCGAATACAATATGGGTCTTAAGGTCATATTGTATGTTTTGCATACAATAGGCATATTGTATGGGCCTACTTTCACCTACTTTTGAACTAGGGTTTTAACAAACCGCGTAGTGCAAACGTCATAGTGACGATAAACTTTACGTTTTGCCAAATTCTGTACGAATACCTTATTTTCAGTAGAGGATATTAGCGTGCCAAATTAGTACTGTTGTGTATCGATAAAAAAATTATCGCGATAACCGTTCCGTTTTTTTTTTTCTTTTTTTGTGGTGGTCTTTTCCTCAGTTTCATTTTTTGCAGTTTGGGCGATGGTTGCTCCTTTCATTTTTCCGGAGCAGTTCACGGTGTCCTAAAGGTTTCCCATTTTTTCACTCGATTGATTATTAGACTTGTTTATTATGTGGGCTTTAAATTTTGATTTATGAGTAGAAATATATAGGCTTTAATCGGATGGTTGTTTTTGTATTACTATGTGTATTTTGTTATCAAATTAAATAGAAAAAAGTTGTTTTTTTAAGCTTTGATTTTGATGTCGGTCCTTAAAAAGTTATAAAAGAGAAAGGAGGTGGTGATCTACTTAGCCCAGTTTGGGTCCATACTCTTGAGTAGAGTCAAGAATCTTTTGATTCTTTTAGTACAGTTCAAGCACGGGTCAACTTTAAATGTGGCCGTTAAGGAAATTTTCTATCGGTTACACGTAGGTAATCCCTTTATGCCTGTTCCTAGAAATTTTGATGCCTTCTTTTATTTTTTAGAGATCTTCTTTTTTTGTAATAGGTGCCGATTTGGACTATTCTTTGTTTTGCGTAAAGAATCTGAGAATGCTCTTTAAATAATGCAATTTAATTTGCGCTCCAAAACATCTGGTTTTTTTTGTTATGTCGGGATGACAATCTTGTCATGATGCATATGACATCACATTGGTGTGGAGAGATAGGAGCTCGTGAGAGTGCCTGGTTTACCATCAAATCATTGGGGAGGAGGGGGAGGGGGGAGAGGGGAGGGAGGGGAGGGAGGAAGGGCAAGGGTAGGTCCGAAAGATAATAAGTGGGCATTTGGATAACATGCATGTTTTTGGAATTCTTTGATCACTTCCACTCTATATATCTTCAAAGTGTTTGTATTTAAGGTCTTTGCAGTTTCATTTTGGTTAAAACCCAACTATCCTCCAGTTTTTATATCATTATACCTCGAATAGTTTAAGTATTGTTCTCGTTTAGAATATCAGTACACTCGTATCCTTACCTCCATATATATATATGGAACACCAAATGTTACACACAATACATTGACTTGTTGTAGATACTGTTGTTAACCACTTGTACAAGTTTTGTAGTTTAGCAAAGATAAACTTCCTCGTAAAACGTGCAAACTTTCGGTTGTTCACAACTAACCATATTTTCAAAAATGTATAACCAGTATTGGTTAGGATTGCTAAGATTATTTGGAAATAGTGTTATTTAAAATATGTGTAAAAAATACCAAGTTTAGCGTGAAAAAAACTTTAAGTTTAGGAGTTAGAAATTGTTCAGGCAAAGGTTTCAAAACTTGAGTTGGAGGGCTTTTGCAAGGGAGGTGCAAAAGCTTGAAGACCGTGGTTTCAAAGCCCGTAAATAACATTTTGGTTTCAAAGCCCACTCCACGGGTCCAAAAATTAATTGTTGAGAGGTTAGCGCCACCGATTGATTTGGGCTTCTCGAGGCGTTTCTTTTGTTGTCCACATGCTTCTCGCACCTTGTTCCTCTCGTATGTGGGATTTGGTTTTGGAGATTAGTTAATGGGTATTGCTTTTATTGTCCTTCTTCAATGGGTTACTGCAATGATGGACCGCTGTCCAATATTTGGCCTCCCTTTGTGGGATCCACGTATGTGGGTTGTATGACAACAGGTTCCATTTTAGGAAGCCATTTTTTTCAAAGGTCGGTTTAATAATTTTATTGGCTTTTGCAATTTTGTTTTGATTGGTTTTCATTCAAGCATTTAGCTTGTGTTTCTTGCTTGCTATTGCATCCTTCATTTTGAAAGGATCGAAAACACAATCGGAATGCGCAAAGAATTGACAAATTACAATGCGGAAGCGTATTTAACTCACATCAAATATCAACCAGCTCTCATACATTAAATCCTCATGAACATAGATAGAGACATCACATAATTCGGAAGAGGAAACTCACATTAATTCACATACATTAACTCTACATTGATTTCTCCTTAGGTTCTCCTTAGTGGTATCTAATTCCCTCACTGGCTGGCATTTTAACTTAGTCGCAGATTACATCTAGAAATCTAATTCTAGAAGCGTCACATGTACTTGGACGTAAAATAAAGTACGACGCAAATTGAAAATTCTCGAAACGAAACGTCTAGAGGTACAATTTTTAAAGTACGACTTAACCTACGTGAAACGAACTGCTAGAAGTACTACGCACGAACCGAAATACTAAAAGTTCCGTACACAGACGAAATGAACCAAACCGTTCACACTTAATCAAACAAAACTGAAAAGGTACAAATGAAACGAAATATAATGCGCGACGTGACGCGCGACAAAACTGACCCACACTAAAAACGAATCAACATTGAAAAAATCCCACATTGCAATTTTAACATTCCCCCACTCAATGTGAGGATTTATCACTAGCTTTCATTTGAAGACTTAATCTCTCAGGTGCTTTTCCCTTATTCTCTCGATTACTTCTCGTAACAATCACTTCTTCTTCCATTACATTATTTTCACTCTTTTCAGAAATTGATGGCAAACTCTTTTCACTATTTTGACTTTTCAAAGATAATTTTGAACTCTCAGACTTATCATCACTCAAAGTGGATTCCAAATCAAAATTGTTAGAATTTGAAACTTTACCAAATTTCGGTTTTCGTTTTGGAGTCTCATAATAATCGATTTCCTCATCCGACGAATCCGCCACTTCGAACTCCTCCAAATTGTTTTCTTCTTCAAAATCCAAGCTTCGCTCCTTGTCGTTCGAATATTCCATGGCCGCCTTTAAATTCTCGTGGAAGTCAACATTCCGTGACTCCACTACGTTCCAAGTCACAAGATTGAAGATTCAGTATTGATTTGAATTCGCACTATATTCGACAAAAATCCCACTCCAACTTCGTGGACTAAACTTGCCGGTCCGTTTGTTTCGGTCAATATATACGGTCGCCTGGCAACCCCAACTTCTTAAATGTTGTACGGACGGAACCCGTCCACTCCAAAGTTCTTGAGGCGTCTTCTCACCAGAAATCGAAGTCAATCTTCGATTACACACATAGTTTGCCGTGACTATGGCTTCTCCCCAAAGCGAAACATTGTGTTTCGTGCTATGAAGCATCGCACGCACCATTTCCTGCAACGTCCTGTTTTTCCTTTCGGCCACTCCATTAGATTCGGGTGAATAAGCGGCGGTAAATTGTTGCTTGATTCCCCGCTCTTCACAAAACTCCTTAAATGCAATAAATTCTCCACCATTATCCGACCTCACGACTTTCTATTTTATGTCCGATTCCCTTTCAGCCATCACAACAAACTTCTTAAAATAATCCTAAGCCTCCGACTTCCTTTTCAAAAGATACACCCAACTTTTTCGGGAAAAATCATCAACAATCACAAAAATATATCTATTTCCCCCAAGACTCCTTGGCTTAAAAGGTCCACATAGATCCACATGAATAAGTTCCAAAGGTTGACTCGCTCGAAATCTTACATTTTTGACAGGATGTGGTTTCCTCATTTGCTTCCCTTTGCTACAACCATTACATCCATTCACTTTTTCTCTGGTCGCCAATTTCGAACCTCTCACCGAAGAATTCTTAATCATCCTTTTAATGTTTTCCTCCGAAGTGTGGCATAACCGATGATGCCAAAGGCTAAGGTCACCGTTCTCCATCTCCATGGAAAGCATAGAAGGTTCCTCTTTAACCGGCCGTTTCCAAATCAACTTACTAACCAAATTATCCGACACAAATCCTTCCCCAATTTGAATTCTATCCTTACTTTTAATCATGATTCTAAAATCCTCCAAAAAAATAACTCTACCTCCAGCCTTTTGAATTTGAGGAACACTAACCAAATTCACCACTCCATTAGGAATAAACAAAGCATCATTCAACTTAGCTTTATGCACTCTAACATTTCCAAATTATCTCTCACCGGTAAATCAATTCGGACCGTTCCAACCGTGTCCACCGGAATCACATGTCCACTCGCAACCGTGACATTCTTTGGAACCGTAAGCTTCCTTGCATCCAAAAATAAACTTAAATCCGTACACACATGGTGAGTTGCGCCGGTATCAATAATCCAATCTCTTACACAATGATTACTAGAAGCCGAATTTAAAATTGCTCCGGTTTTCTCGTCCAATAAAATAGCCAAATTGTAATATCGCTCCTCAAAGTCTTTTTCAAACTCCGTATAGTTTCCTTGATAACCGGATCCTCTTAATTGGCCACGATCGCGTCCGCGTCCGCGTCCTCGGCCACGTCCTCGTCCATTTCTTCGATCATCATAAAAGGAAGAATTTTTGCCTTCTCGTTGGAAACAATGAGAGCTCACATGTCCCCACCTATGGCAAATATTGCATCTCTTCTCCTTATCCGGGCACTCGGCTGCAAAATGCCCAATCTTATCACATTTGAAACAAGTCACGTTAGTGGTGTTAGATTTATCAAATTGACTTCTACTAAATCCAACATTTTGACTTCTTCCTCTACCTCTTCCTCTAAAATTTCCTCTAATACCCCCTCTTCCTCGGAACAAATTAAGATCCGAGGAATCCGAGGTATTTACATTATGGATTCCACTACTTTCAAAACCTCTACCTACACTCTCTCTAGACTTCTCAATGGACTTCAAATAATCCATCGCATACTCAAGTGTAGCTTTCCTTTTAGATTGAATTATTTCACTAGACGTGGAATATCTTTTGGGTAATCCCTCTAAGAACACTTGTAACTTTTCATTCTCGGGTACAATTTTACTAAGACTACTCAATTGCTCCAATAAAATATAAAATCTTTTGACTCCATCATCTATTGACTCATTATGCTTAAACTTAAACTTAATGAAATCCTTGAACACATAATTTGCCTTATCTTTGACTCCATTCTCAAAATGATATTCTAACGCTTGCCAACATTTATGTGCGGTATCATGAATAAGAAAATAATCATGGACCGATCCGGTACAACTTTGAATTAATCCATTCATGGCCGCCATATCTTTCAATCTCCACAAATTTTGCGCTTTGGGATCTTTTGGCATTTTCTCCTTGCTGTAGACGATCTTCCATAAATTCTTCAAGTTGAGACTCGCTCTCATGTTCTTCTTCCAAATTGCGTAGTTTGATCCGTCAAAGATAACTGGCTTGCCTCCCATTCGAAAATCTTCTTCTCCTTCCAACTCACTATCAAAATCAAAATCCTCTTCTATCTTTTTTTTCTTTTTTTTCATCATCATCTGAATTATCTGAGCTGCTACTAGAACTAGAGCTAGAGCTGCCCTCGAATTCCTCTTTGACCGAAACATTTTTATTTTTCACCTTTTTATCCTTCTCTTTCATAAATTTCTCCCACTCCTTATAAGTGTCTCTATCTAACCGAATGTCATAACTTTCCTTCTCTTTAGGTTGATCCAATCTGAAGGGTTTAGCTGGCAATGACCCCTCGGAATTTGGCGCAATTCCTTCACCAAAACTGAATTCTCGTTCGCTCGGACCCCGAAGAGATGGCTCGGGTGTCGGCGGAGTTCCCAGGTCCCCATAGGCATCCTCGGTCCGGATGGAGAGGGTGTGGTCTTCTTTTTCTTCCCTCCCACACCTAACTCACTAGATCCTCAATGTGGAGCTAACCTGCTCCGATACCAATAGAAAGGATCGAAAACACAATCGGAATGTGCAAAAAATTGACAAATTACAATGCGGAAGCGAATTTAACTCACATCAAATATCAACCAGCTCTCATACATTAAATCCTCATGAACATAGATAGAGACATCACATAATTCAAAAGAGGAAACTCACATTAATTCACATACATTAACTCTACATTGATTTCTCCTTAGGTTCTCCTTAGTGGTATCTAATTCCCTCACCGGCTGGCATTTTAACTTAGTCGTAGATTACATCTTGAAATCTAATTCTAGAAGCGTCACATGTACTTGGACGTAAAATAGAGTACGACGCAAACTGAAAATTCTCGAAACGAAACGTCTAGAGGTACAATTTTTAAAGTACGACTTAACCTACGTGAAACGAAACTGCTAGAAGTACTACGCACGAACCGAAATACTAGAAGTCCCGTACACAGACGAAATGAACCAAACCGTTCACACTTAATCAAACAAAACTGAAAAGGTACAAATGAAACGAAATATAATGCGCGACGTGACGCGCGACAAAAATGACCCACACTAAAAACGAATCAACATTGAAAAAATCCCACAAATTCTAACACATTTTTTGTTGTTTGACCGAGTTGACATTTTTTCAACCTCGTTTTGCTTTTTCATTGCTTTCGTGTACTCGGACGATTTAATGTGGCATTTATTTCTGTAAGTTAACCTTTTACCATTTGTGCACCACAAATTCAATTAGCCAATCAACATGTTTGCAACAAATGGTGGTCCATCCCAATTGGCCGAATACATCGAAGGTTTAATTTTGTCCCTCTAACTGGCAATGTTGACATTCTTATTTTTACTACCCTTTTAAGCTCTGTGCTCTATTTAAAACCGGGACATAGCAGAATTTCCAATGAACATGAGTATGAACATCCTTCCCCTTGATTCTCTCTCACCATCTTGTCTATCTCTAAGTCTCTTTCTCAAGTGTTTGGCAAATTCAATGTATGAAGAACCCTCTAATCAAGTAAATGTTTTGTCTATTAATATAGTGTGGATAAAGTTTGTCTTGCCATACATATAGTTTAAAGTGCGGAATCGTACTATTTATTCGTCACACTGAAGACTAATTACGATCCGTTGAATATTCCTGCACCGTGTGGACCTGCAAATTCCACGAAAGTCGTCAACCTACATTATTATGCAGTTAAAAATTTGAACCGTCCACACTATTTATATTGACTCCCTCTCTCCTGCCTCGAGCTACTGTAGTCATGGCGCCAAAAGAAGTCGGTTGCATAAACGGACTGCTTTTTTAAAACGTTCCTTCGACATCTTTTTTCATGTCTTTTTTTTAATTTGTTTTTGACAGGCTTCTTTCGACCGAGGCAACAGTAGCTCTAGCGGGAATGTGTAACTTAAGAAACAAAAGTTACTGTTAGTTATTTTGAGTTTCTTGACTTCTTAACTTCTTTTTCAAGCTTTGCAGAGACAGGGAATTCAGTATGGGTCAACTTTTCTCGAAAAAAAGACCTCAAGTCACAGAGGTCGATAGAGCAATCTTAACCCTTAAACATCAAAAGCGGAAACTAGCAGATTATCAGAAAAAGGTGAATATATGTATGTGACAGCTCTAACACTGTGAATTTCTTTATGTTATCTCTTTATCTCTTGATTTTGATTCGCACGTAAGTTTGAGAAAATTTCCTCGTTTTTTCTTCTTTTTTTGTCTTATTTGAGAATACCAACAATATTTCTCCAGACCTTTTAAATAGACCTTTTGGTCTATCTATGAAGGAGCTCGAAAAAAAAAGACCAGTAGGAAAGATTCATGTACGGATCAATTGTACCATGATTAGATTGTGGTCCCTATTTTCCAACCTTGAAATGCATTCTGTTGTTAATTAGAACAGAGAGTCCTTACCCTATCTTTTTGCCGAAGTCTTAAAACCGTTTTTGATGACTTTTACTCCTTGAATAAATGCTCCGAAAAATTATACTTTTAGTGTACGAATTTAAAGGAACCGATGACATGGAAGCGAATCAAAATTCTGAGCACTTTGTGGTTTGGTGTTGTTCTTTTCGTTCCATTTTTTTTTAGTTCATGAATTTGTCTCTTTATAAGTATGTGGACGTTTCTTTTTATGCTTTGGAGAATAGGTTGAACGCTAAATTTGCTAACAAATTTTCAGCTTTTTTAGGTTTTTTTTTAATGTTTTCATGATTTCGGTTTGTTCTTTCAGATTGCATTTATCGTTTGGGTAGTTATAGATTTCTATTATTTTCTGTTCCTGCGAAACATGCAATCTACGGTTCATGGTCAAACCGGCTTGATTTATTCTACAACTCTTCCAAAATAATTTATTTTTATAATTCATATTCTTTTATCATTTATAATTTGCTACCTTAGTTATTTCTATTTAATGAAGTAGGCGGCAACAACAATTGCGTGTGGCAAATGGGCAGGTGAAGCACAGGAGTAAAGCTGTCTCTTACCTGAATTAGGGTGGTAAACTGGGATCTGACATATGCACCTATGAACCAAAAATGACTTTTAGGTGATTGAGTTAAATAGCAGTATGTTTTTAAGTTCACTGTTCAGGTTTTGTTGCCAATGCTGTACTTCTGCTGTTTCCTTTGCGAGTCACCACATTAACGGAAACAGCAAAGCCCGAGATTCATAAAACTTATTCAATTTGGTCCACTCATGCTTATAGTTTACTAGCATTGTATTTAACTGGCGTCGTAAAGTTTCATTTGGAAGAATAAAAACGATAATGGATAAGGATTTTTTGTCGAGAGCAGGTTTTTACAGCTGAGTTCTGTAGTTTGGAAGGTAAGAGTTTAGTATCTTAACATCCTTCTTGTGCTTTTGAAGTAAGTGTATCAGTTCCTCGAAGCTTTGTATTGCAGATAGTCATATTTTCTAATGATTGTTGCGAAGGGAACATTCAATGTATTGCCTGCTGTTCTCATGGGATTGATGAGGTGGTTGGGTAGGCAAAGACGGTCCACTCAACAGAAAAGTTTCATGTCGAGTTTGTTTTGAGGTTTTGAGTTGTTGAGTTCCCTACACAATAGTTTCTGTTAGTCACAACAAAAGCTCGTTGTATGTGTGTGGATATTCTTGGCTATGAGCACATGATAATAAAGTCAAGGATGTCTTGTTTTGAGAAGTAACAAGATAAACCGGCAGGAGAATGACCATAAATTCTTTCCTTTGTTTTCACTAAGATTTTGGTTACTGCCACTCTAACAAGGATATATTTTGTACAGACTTAATGAACGTGCTCATATATTTTGGTGGACTGAAATGTTTTAGGTGGAAGCGGTGATTGAGCGTGAAACGGAGATTGTAAAAGAGCTGATTAAGGAAAAGAAGAAAGATCGTGCCATCCTGGCTTTGAAAAGGAAGCGTGTGCAAGAAGAAGCATTAAAAAAGGCAGATGTGTGGGTTATGAATGTTGAACAGCAGGTTCGTTTTTATTGTTTTTTGGCCTCGTTTATATGATCATTTAATTGGCTTAATTTGTGCATGATTCTTGGAGGAACTGCTGTCTCAGATAAGTACAGTTGATACTCAATAGGGGCTAGAGCATGGGACTTGGCAGTTTGAATCTCGGTTATCAGGCTGTTAACTGAAATGTATTTAGGGATGGTAGTGGTATTTAACATACATATTTAACTCCAGAGATGATAAGAATGTATGGTGTGAGTTTAATGCGTTGGCTCGAAAAGTATCTACTCTGAAAAGTATCTACTTTGAAAAGTGTCTCTAACAGTATCTATTTCTGGGAATGTATATTTTTTGCAGCTCGCTGATATTGAGATAACAAGCAGACAGAAAGCAGTCTTTGACAGTCTCAAGTCAGGACAGCAGGCTGTGAAGGAGCTCCA
>JBBHKE010001317.1:0-90000 GCA_037447655.1 Zygnema cylindricum | reverse complement strand
TGACCACTTTCTACTAGTCTCCGGTTTCTCAGCAGATCAATTCAGTTTTGTGATATTTTTCTCGTAATTGATGAGCACAGCATTGTAAGATCTAGTTTGCTGTGTTCGAATGGTATCACATGTACCTTTTGTTATTACTTTTTTGGTGTATAATGGAGAACAGTTCGTTTTGTTTGTCAACCATGTGTAAACCACCTGAGCTTCCCCAGCTTCCTGGTTTACGTATAGGGCCTTGAAGAGGTTGCCTAGTAAAATCAAAAAGTTATGGTTGAATTTTGGACCACAGAAATGAAGATGCCGTCAGAAATGTCAGAATACTTCACAAAATGACGATTTAAATTTGTTCTATGATGTTCAAAACCATATATTTTGTTAACAGCTGTTCCCTCTTTTTGCAAATTTTGCCCCTAACATCACTGATTGTAAATGCCATGTCACCAAGTTGTGAGAGAAGTGTTTGAGTCTTACTGCCCTTTGTACTTCGGCATGTGAGTTAGTCTCATACCAGTCCTGTTACTGGCATTACTGACGCAGTAATCACAGTATTGTAAAACAAACTATATCGAGGTAACTGGCCAGTATATCTGTAGTCGTCTATGTGTAATTGTCATCCTCGTGTCAGATTGGACTTATTGATATGTGATGTTTTTTTTTGTGACCAATCACTTACTAAATTTTAGAATGTGCTTCTATTCTGGAGCAGTTGGGCTTGGAAGGGTTGGAAGATCTGGAGGTTCCTGAAGAAGAGCTTCCGTCAGTACCTACAAAACCCGTCATTGTAATGGATGACGACGTGACGACAGAGCCTGAGGAATTAATGGCGCGTCCTGTCAGTAAGGAGAAAGGTACGCAGGTTTTGTAGCACTATTTATGTTATTTAAGGGTTTTAGGTTTTTTTGGTAGTAGGATCAAGTAAAAATCTATTCTGTTTTATTTATTTGAAGGTAAGATCTGTGGTGTTTTGTCTATTTTTTGTGTCAGTCTTTTATTTGGCAATAGCGGCATAACCATGTTAATGTCAGTGAGTAATATGGACGCCACACAACGAATCTCTATTAGCGTTAAGAAATATATAGTGTGGTGTTTGTTTGTGTTATTAATTCCAATTTGAGTTGAGCAATGTGGGATTTTCAACCACTTTTCAAATTAGTGTTAAGAAAAAAACAATCGTATTTATTAACGCTATTTATGTTCAGGGCCAAAAAACTGGGCGTCTAATTACTGTGTTACTAACGCTAAATAGTGAGTCACAGTGAAGCATATAGTTTTTGTCCCATTGGTAACCTTGATCTGCAAACTACCCACTTTCATAAGTTGGGTTGTGACTGCGCTTTCCATTTATTGCATCTTGCACACGAGCAAGGATATTTGTAATTGACGATCATATTCAGTTCAACACGGAAAATGTTTTAACAGTTTATTTAATTTTTCATTTTTGGGGCTGAGACAAAGTTTTGAGCTGTGCTCTGTGCAGTGAAGGAAGAGCCTCTGGCAGCTTAAAATAGACCTCTGAAGATTGGATCCTACAGCGATATTCATCGTTCATGAACATACAGCACATATGTACATTTTTTTGTTTTGTCTTCTTTTGTTAATCTATGTATCATTTTCTCTCCGGTTTGAGAGCGAGTTTATGGCAGTACTATAATATGCTTGGGATCATGAAGTTGGACCAGAAAAGTTATTATGTATGAAAGTATCTGCAAAGCAGAACTGTTTTGAGGGGATATAGTAAAAGAAGTACAAGATCAATGTAATTAGATGAGGACTCCTTTTTCTCTGTACAATGGATTCTTGTACAGTCTCCTTTTGCCAGACTACTTGTTTTCACAAGAATGTAAAATCCTCCAAAGTCGGTTTTATTTATGCCATTATAATTTTAGCTGTGAACACCCACTGAAAATAAACCAAAAGGGCCGGTGCATGTGAATCACTTTACCTTGCTCTGTTACAAAAACATATACACACATTTGAAGAACTTGACGAAAACAACAACAATAATATTGACAGAATTTCAACTGAAACCTACGTAAGCCACGATCAGTACTGCCCCCAAAAATTGTTGTGCAACCATACCAGGTGTGCGTAAACCGGTAGTAATAACCTTTTCTGAATTCTGTCTCATCCGAATGCATTCTTCTAACTATAGATATTACAAGCTTTATAGTCAAAATTTTGGTACATTAACGATATCCTATGCAAGTTGATTCGGACAAAGCCAGAATGATCATGGCTCTCAAATATGTACATCTTGCCTAAAGAAATGCCTTCAAAAACAACTCCTGTCAAAATTAAAGTGCCACTTCTAATGTTTTGGAAACTGAAAGAGGAATATACATATATGTACAACTCAAATCGTTCTTTTATTACACAACAACAAAACCTCCAACAACCCTTATATACAAATGCGATCGACACTGATTGAACCGAAATCAACACAGCCACAAAGTGATTAATTATAATGTACATCGTCCAGACTGCAATGGACCTTGCCAAAAATTTCAGTGGCATGCAAATCTTTTAAATATCTCAACCTTGTAAAACGGCCCCCTTAACTGTCATGTTTATTCCATCTCCATCTCTGGATCAAGCATGAAGGCTGCAATTTCCATTGTTTTAAGAGACGCCAAGTGTGAAATGGCGGCATCTAATGTTGGGTCTAAGGAGTGAGGGCTCTCTGTCGCAGTTGCCCTGAGCTTAATACAAAGTTTTTCCAACTTTGTGCAAGTCTGCATGATGTCCACAAGAGTAGGATTGGGATCGACAGAAGAGGCGGGTCGCCATCGAAGGTCGAGCTCACGAAGGTCACAAAATTCACTAATCTCTTTAATTTCCTCCATACGCATGTGGTTCCAACAGCAAACCTGTAAATTCTTTAAGCGTCTGCAAGACCCTAAAGAGTGGAGATCCAGCCTCAACTTGCAGTCCTCGATCGTGAGAGTTCTGACATGTGTACAGCTGGCAAAAAGTGGAGACAAGACAACTCCACTGAGTGGTGAATAATAGTCTTCCAAACCTACGAGCTTCAAGTCTCGAAGATGTTCCATCTGTGAACAAGCCACACTAAGAGATTCCCAGCCATCGGCACCAAGATCAAACAGCCCTTGACCCCAAGAAGATTCTTTGTAACTGAAGTTCAAATGAAGTTTTCGTAATTTTCTGAAATGGCCGAGAACTGCGAGTCCCGCATGTGAAATGCAGTCATGCGGCCAAAAGTCCGACTGAACAAGGATTAATTCTCTCAAATATGGATGCTCTGATCGTTTTGACGGAAAATTTGTGGCCAATAGGAACAAATCTTCGTCCACCAGATTGCTGATGGTCCGGACCACCTCCTCTTCCTCCGCCTCCTCATTCTCCTCCCTGATTGAAGTGACATTTATGGTTTGAATTGGCGCAAGACAGACAGATGTCACGCGAGGAAACGAGCTTCGAAGCTGAGGAAGTAAACTGCGGTCAAAAATTGTGACATGTGTCGCAAAGCGCCGTTGAGTCAACAGAAACTGCTTGCAGGCAAGACCAAAAGCTCTTCGTGTTTCTCGATCGTCTTTCGAAATACGATGAAAAATGGCTTCCACTGTATCATCACTCAAAAGGGTGAACGGTTTGTCTATAGCAGGCATGGCCTCTACAAAAGTTCCAGAACTCGAAATCCTCCCCAATGGCGGCATTTTATTGAGCTAAAGGGAACGAAATTCAACTGAACCTGCAATTTTTCCATCCACATTTGGCAGGAAGGGAAAAAGCAATAGGAAACAATGAACCAAAAATCAGCTAAAACTCAAAAGCTAGCCGAATTCAGCAATTCAAAAACCAAATCGGGAAGCAAAAGCTCAAGATCGCTCAGATATCGCAATATTTAAAGCATTTGCTACTTTAGTGTTTTATACGAAGTTGCAAGTAAAACATCAACTAAGTCTACAGATAAATAAGTCATCGGCAAAGCTTTTTTTTTTTCTTAAATTGCTGGGGATAAACACATACATTGGTTCAAGTATATTTACATATGCAAGTACACATTCATGTAAAGGTGGATAAACTAACGAGTAAAAGAAACTTAGAACAAAGCATCTTTATTCAGGCATGCGGAGCTTTCTCACAGTAACAAAAGCTTGCATTCCTACATCAATGGAAAAGAATTAGGAAAAAGACAAAAAACAAAAAAAAACAGACCAAAATCCTCAAATTGCAGCAACACAATGGTTTCAATAGTAAAAAATGATTGCCTGGAAAACAGAGGAGAGAAAGAGAATGATGAAAACTGTATATATAATAGTCAGATTAGCTCCGGATTCAATTTCTACAAACACAGGAAACTGGTAAAAAAATTGAAACGAGATTTCAAACAATAAATCAAAATGGACATCGTAACGACGGTCTTCTTCCGCTCACATTTTGAGCAAACAAATTCTTCGCCGATTTCTGCTGATCGTACAGTACCGTACCGTACTATTGATAGCCATGGTGACCTCACCATACATAAGCAAAGAGACTTGCTAAGAGGACATCCCCGAATAGAATCCGTACGAAATCACTTCGAGGGACGCTCCACTTAAAACCGTCAGAAAAAATGAGTCCGTACTGACGGCCGGTAACACCCCACTCTGACAACGAGCGTGAAAGACGCAGCCGCCAAAACACGTGGGAGGTAAAGATTTTTTTGTCACCGTTCGATAAAAATAATGTTTTGAAAAACCTCTGTACCTTAGTGCCCGCAGTACGGACTCAGTTTTTTGACGGGTTAAAGGACACCCCTATGTCGCAAATGGTATTCTTGAAGTGTACAGTTTCCGTACGAATTTCTCTGTAGATATCCACACCATTTTTACCTGTCCATTAAGAAATCTCATAAGCAAAATACTCGCTAAAACATTTTGTACCGCTTCTCTTGGAAGACACTAGTTTCCACGGGCTGCATAATATTTTTGTTGGAGGCCCGCTCTTTGGTACGAGGAGAGCGGTGTCTGTTGCTGAAGCCCGCTTGGAACCGTACTGTACTGTTTGTACTGCAGTACATTAGCCAACATTTTTGGGCAGGTGCAAACTTATGATTGGCCAACGCGGTGAGTGCAGCATTTTCGGGCAGATACAAACAACTGAGGATCCACTGGGCCCAAGAATTCTAGAGGCTCTAGGAAACACACCTGCTCGCTGATGCAGCTTCCGTCTAGAACCTAACGGGCCGTTAGTTAAACTTCAACGTGCCAAAGTTAGAACGAATCCGCAGCTCTCCTCCGAATCGTCAATTTTCGGCAACCACGTGTAATAAAAGTGTTTCGTTGCAGACACTTTCTCACTTTTAAGAACCACTTTGAGAGCACATGTCGGCTTTTAACTTAAATTTGAAATCTAGTTGCGAAGAATTATATTCAAATTTAAATTGCAAAAAACATACAACAATGAAATTTAAAAATATCGTTGAGCCTTTTTCTACTATTTTTTTTGGCGTTGTTCACTCAATTTTTTTGGTTTCACGTCTCCCTCTTTTGGGGGGATTGGCATTTTAGAAAGAGTAATTAGTTTCCTTGGAAGGTCACTATCTTTATTTTCAATGTAGAAGGCTTCTTACTCGACCATTTGAAAACATTTTAGAGTGTATGGTTGTGAAATGCTTATGTTTACCTTTTTGAATCCAGAAAACGATTTTGAATGTGTTAGTTGTCTCTTTATATTTAATGTTCAAAGGCATTTTATATAAATATTTGATCGCAAAAAATGGAATGCTTGTAGTAACGTTTGGTGCTATGTTTCATTCTAATGCCAACAAAATGCCCCAATCTTACTCTTGCTGCCTCTTTATGGATTTCCCCACCTTGCAAGCACGGGAAGTAGTAGAGCCAGGGTGTGTTACTTGATTAAAATGATTTTTATGTGTGCGATTTTTCATTTCTTGTTTTTCGTCTAGTCCAAACGCCAAAATTATGTGAATTATTAATTTTATTATGACAATCAACGTTCAAAAGCGCGACAAAAATTTAACCGGTTATTACAATATTTCACAAGTCAAAGCTTTTCAACAGATTGAAGTTAAAAGCTTTTCTACGGATTGATCGTCAAAATTGAAGCCGACTTATACTAATGTATACTTAAAAAAGTATAATCTTTCACAAACTAATGTATATAACTACGCGCAACCAAAAAATATCACTTCACTAACCATTTCCTATTTTATAATATATGAACTATATGTTTAACACATATTCAATTTGTACATGCTACAAGTACCGAACAATTATATATGTGACCAGGTTAATAGTTTCATGTTTTTGTTGACTATTCACGATTTCACGCTTTGAAAGCCAATTATTTGAAATGGTCACCGGTAGTCGAGGAATTTCGAGAAGTAGACATAAATTCACCTGCCCAAATTATTCACAATTATAGGGTGCCCAAATTATTCACAATTATAGGGTTTAGATCTTTTACTAAGTACTGTTCATACTCTAATTGACATCGTTCCTATACAATATTGTCAGCACTTAAAAAAATAGTCTTTATTGTAAAAGTTATCCACTTGTATAAAAAAGGGTAAACCTAAAAAAAAAACATTTGGAGACTACAAGAGCCACAAGTCAATAAGTTACGCCTAAAAATTGAAATGAAACATAATAGTATTAATATGAGAAATGAACCAAAACAAAAATACCAAAATGAAACAGAATACAAAAAAAAAACCTTAGACAAGTTTACCCACAAACAAGCTAAGGTACTCAACCACAAAGATCATGGATGTGGACCGGGTCCCTTGGTGAAAGGTTTGGAATACCTAACCCGTTATTTGCCAGTATGCTACGACCAAAGAGAGTCGTAGCTTGAGCTCATTGAAGTGCAATTCAAACACGTTGATGGTAGAACACAACCACAAGACTTCTTGGAATACTCCTTGAACCCCGTGATTAAACGTTTTTCGCACACACCGCCAAAAGAGGTCATCAAAGGACTTGTTCAAAGATCAAAATATCTCAACTGCAAATGGGACAAACTAGTCCGACGGATCTTGGAGAGCGAAATGGATTTTTTTTGTAACAGTCGCATCTTAAACCGCTACCGACGTAGGCAAAGGCGCGCAAGATGAAATGTGTGACACAATCGGATCTGTGAGGACTGCATAGCCAAACATACTCATAACACAATGGAGAAAAACCAAGACTCATAACACAATGGAGAAAAACCAAGTCAACAGGAGGGCTGCGACAATTATAAATTTAATAAAAATAATTGGAGGGCGCCTGGGCCAAGGCAATTGTATATTATAAACTACTTTTTTGACAATGTAACCCGCCTCGTCCCATTTCGAAAAAATGGGAACTTACACCAAATCATCTGCGACATCTCACTCCCCGTCGCTCTCTCCCTCTCCCTTGCCCTATCCCTATCCCTCTTCCTCTCCCACTCAGTCTCTCTTTTAATATCCCTCTCCTTTTCTCTCTCTCTCTTTCTCTCTCTCTCTCCCTCTCCTCACTCTCCCCCTCTCTCTCTCCCTCTCATTTTCCCCTTCCCTCTCCCTCACTCTCCGGCTCTTCCCCTCCGGCAACGAATAAATAAATTATTTCAACATGAATATGTTGGTTGCAAACACACCATGACCCCTTTAAAAGTGAAGGGTGAGGCAAATTAAAAGGCAAGTCTAGATATGATAGAAACGAACTAGACAACGAATGGAAAGGAGAAAAGGTTGACGTTACTTGTAGCCACGCGCCATCTACGAACCTCAACATGAACGTAAAAGAGCAAGCGATTGAGCAGAAGGTAGGGCATCTTAAAGTTTTACAGAGTCAGTAGTGGTCACTTACTCAGTTATGCGTGGCTGTAGTTGGAAGTTAGTGTCAAAAAAGAGGGATTGAAAAGGTGGAACTTGGTTGCAAGCTCCGAAGTGTAGAAGTTTAAGATCTGAAAGGAGAGCTTGCTGAAATGGTAAGAGCCCATCCTCCACCTAAGAGAAAACAAATGCTAGAATAGTGACATCATCCACAATGAAATGAGAAGTGATAGAAAACATCACCAAAGCCTAACTACCCAAATACACAGCTGGCAGAATTTTGGCCATGGAAACCAAACCTAACGCGTCGGCCAAAATTGGGAGGTTTGCTTGTTGATGAGCAAGCGACCCCTCGTGAGAAAAAAAAATCCCATGATTAACGAGGTGGTGAAGCACACCCAAAAGATTGTCGTCAAAATGTGCAATTCCGTGGTCTCCATTGACCCAAAGAATGAGCAGCTTATGTAATGCCTCTAGGATAACATTTGCCCCTTCCACTTTCACACTGAATAAGCGCCACCCAAGAACACAAATATTATGATCACCCTCACCCCTGTGAGGAGAAGACTTCCTAGAGTTAAACGCAATAAGAATGATTGATTTTGCTCCCATGAGCAGTAATTATGGCTGGTCAAAGATGACATTTATAGCTACAAGCTCTCTTAGAGAGAGTTTTCTAAATTTCACTAAGTCTTGGTCTGCCTACTCACGACTACCTACAACTAAACCCTAGTCAAATAGGAAGAGTATAAAGTACAAGAAGGTAGAATGGGCGATGTACTTATGGTATTGCCATTGTACGACATGGCCTACAAGGTGACGCTTGTCAAATTGGGAGCCATGGTTTCTCCTCCTATCTTCTCCGATATCGAATAATGTGGCGCCACGTGGCACCGTGTGACAATATTGTTGTCTTTTTAGAAAGATTTCAGTCTCGTGCAGCGTAGCTGCTTTACAGACAGAGCAGCGCAGCTGCTATACACACAGAGCAGCGCAGTTGCTATACAACAGAGCAGCGCAGCTGCTATACAACAGAGCAGCGCAGTTGCTATACAACAGAGCAGCGCAGCAGCAGAGCAGCGCAGCAGCGAAGCTGCAACACAGACAGGACAACGCAACGTCTGATATTCTTAATGTGATTCTGTACAGGATAGAGCAATTGCGATAGATACGATTCTAGTTAGCTTAGTGATAGCTTAGTGGTAGCTTAGTGATAGCTCAATGGTAGCTTGACAGATTAGTGGTAGCTTGGTGGTTTGATGTACCTCTCAAGTACAGTGGTGTTACCAGTTCAACACAAGCATAAGACTTAGGACTCATAACATATTATGCATCCAGACTTCCAAGTAGTAAAGCTACAAACGATTTTTGGGAAACTTCTGAGTATTATATCATGAGTGTTCTCGAATCAATTGTGCTATAACTTTGGTAGTTATCAGTGTTTATGCTACTCTATATTCTGATAGAGTTTTGTGAGGTTTGGATGCTTGTATAAGAATTGTTGAGCGCTTAAGTACAGCTGTTTGGTAGGATTCTTGATAGCTTCTGAGAGTGTATCATGTCTACTTCTACTATTACTGCTGCTCCTCCACCTGCACAGGTGGTTGTAGAACAACAGGTTATGGGCCTGTCATCAAGAATTCTTATCTTTTCCGGGGATAAGTATGTTTACTGGGCAAATATGGTGGAGACACATTTTGAAAATGTCAATCTTTTAGATATATTGGATGGTTCGCTGGATGAATCTGATCCATCATGGTCTAAGAAAAATACGCAAGCTCGTTTTATTTTGAAGTTTTGTATATCTGAGAACTTAGCTATGTCTCGGATAAAAATGAAAAAAACAATTTATATCTGGAAATCTCTAAAGTGATTATAAAAAGGCCAATGTCCAAGAAGAGCTTCTATTGGCTGGAAAAATTTGGGACTATAAGTACACTGGCGGTACAATGGCTGAATATTCTAACAAATTTTGTATCCTTGTAGATGCACTTACTTGTGCATGTGGGGTGTTTCCTCCTTTTCAACACGCAGCATTGCTCATGAGGGGTCTCCCTCGTAGTATGATAGGAGCATCTGACATGCTGAAACAAAAAGATAAAGCTAGCTGGACTTTACAGTTAGCGATCAATATTTGACTAGAGGAGGAAGCTACATCTAATATTCTCAATGTTGAGCAAGTAGAGGCTTCTAATTCAGACTTTGAGAGAAAAGGACAGTTTAATCAGCAGAGGAATCAGTTTAATCAGTTCAGACATTTTAATCAAGGTGGAAATAGACAATCAAACAATACATGCTTTTATTGTAGTGAGAGAGGTCATAGATACAAATTTTGTCCTAAGCTTAAAAAAGCTAACGATACAGGTTTATACTGGCCAGGATGGCAACAAAGCCAGTTTTACAAAGGCTTCACGGGGACTAAACCTCGTGGAAATGCAATATTTTCGGCTTCTTCGTGGCTCCAAGACGAGACTTTGACGATTTCTACGGAGGACGATACGGATCTATTCGCTATGGCGGCTGCAATGGAGGGAGCGAAGGACTCTGGATGGATAGTGGATACATGAGCGTCAGCCCACATGTGCTGGAACAAGGCCATCTTCAAAAATTTGAAAGCAACGCCGGAGAAAAATATTTATTATGCTTGTGGAATGAGTGTCCAAACTCGTGCTGTGGGTGATGTGTCCTTACTAGTTGATGTCGAGGGAAAAGCACTTGAAAAGACTCTTCACAATGTCTTATTTGTGCATGACTTTAAGAAAAATCTGTTTTCTACGTCGTTGGTAGAGAGCAAAGGCTTTGAGGTTAATTTGAAAAATGGTCGGCATGTTGTTAGCAAAAATGGCAAGGTTGCGGTTACAGGTACTAGAGATAGTAGCAAGATGTATCGCATGGATATGGCCAATAAAAAGGAGAATGGTGTTTTGTACTTCTGTGTTTTGCACTCAGATGAGTTGTGGCATAAAAGATTAGGCCATGTAAATTATGATAGTTTAAGGAAAATGGTCACTGTTGGAAAAATAGAGGGTATATCACTCACAGATAGGTCGATCAAAACTTGCGATGGTTGTGCTTTAGGCAAAATCCACAGATTGCCATTTCCTAAGGAGTCTGATCATCGGTCAACGAAACTTTTACAACAAATTCATCCGGATGTCTTTGGTCCGGCGATGGTTCCATCTGCCGGGGGGATGAAATATATGGTCACCTTTACAGATGATCTCTCCAGGTTTACAAAAGTTTACTTCATGAAGGAGAAGAGTGAAGTGTTTGGTCACTTCAAACACCATAAAGCATGGGCTGAAAAACTTCATAATTCATCTATTTTACAGCTCAGATCAGACAATGGTGGTGAATATACATCGAAAGCATTTGAAACCTTTTTACTCGAGGAAGGCATTAGTCATCTATTGACTGTTTCATATTCACCGAAACAAAATGGGGTGTCGGAAAGACTGAATAGAACTCTCACGGAAAGCTTTAGGTCTATGCTCGCAGATAAAAATGTGGATCCGAAATTCTGGGCTGAGGCTCTAAATTGTGCAGTTTATATTAAGAACAGGATAGGATGAAGATCGGTAGAAACTACTCCTTACGAGATCTGGACAGGTTGCAAACCAGATGTTAGCCATTTTAAGGTCTTTGGTAGTCAATGCTTTATATTGGATACGTCTACAGATAGATGGAAAATGGAACCGAAGGGATTACCGGGTATTCTATTAGGATATGATGAACACTTAAAAGGTTATAGAGTCTTTGTGTTTGAAAGGCAGAAAATAGTGGTAGCTAGAAACATCATTGTTAAAGATGAACTAGAATCCATAGATTTATTTCAAATGATAGAGCAGCAAAAACAACAAAAAGTACAGGAGTATATCATCTTAGATTGTATGCTGGAACTTGTCCCGCAGATTCCACAACCTCCGTTTATGACTCTGGAGTCAGACTCTCTCCAAGTTCCTCACCAACTTCGGGTCCAAACGGACCAACAACAGTCAATACACACGGATCGCAGCCAGCGCAATCAAGAACACATGGATCCCAACCAGCGCAATCAGCGCAATGCGCGGCATCCGACGATCTCAGCCTCAGAATTTCCGAGGGGAAGAAGAACAAGCAGCCGCCTGCAAGCAAGCTCTCACTTTGTCTACTCGGCAGTCTCAGGGGAGACCTTGACCATCCAAGAGGCCTTCTCATCACCAGAGCGGAATCACTGGATTGAGGCGGCAAACGACGAAATGAAGTCGATCATGGAGGCTCAAACATGGGAGCTTGTTGACCTTCCTCCAGACCGAAAAGCGATTGGCAACAAATGGGTATTCATGGTGAAGTTAAATCCTGATAACACCATTGAACGCTATAAGGCCAGACTTTTGGCGAAGGGGTACAATAAAAAAGGAAGGAATCAATTTTGAAGAAACATTTTCTCCAGTTGTAAGATTTCCAACAGTTAGGATTTTGCTGTCCATAGCTCCTATAAAAGATATGGAAATTCATCAGATGGATGTAAAAACGACCTTTTTGCATTGAGAACTAGAAGAGACCATTTACATGTAGCAGCCTGAAAAGTATGTGGAACCAGGAAAAGAGCACTTAGTATGCAAGTTGCTAAAATCTGAAACTCTGAGACCTCCATAAGTCCTCAGAGTAGAAAGTTTCCAAGAAGCCTCTAGGATAATCCTGATCCTTTTTTGTTTCAGCAAAAATAACTGCCACCCTGGAAGACAAAAACCCTGATCACCTGCACCCTTGTGAAGGCAAGACTCCCGTGAGTCGATAGCAAAAAGAATCTCTGAATTTGCTCCCCTGAGCAGTAAGTTATGGAGGGTCAAAGTTGACCTTTTGTACAGAAGCTCTCTGGGAGAGAGGGTCCTATCTTCTATTTTTTCTAAGTTCTATCTCTCTCACAAACTCTATCTACTGATGTACGGAACCAATTAGAATTGAGTTCCGTACTCAAAAGTACAGCTGCCGGTGTACTTTAGGTACCGACATTGTACGACATGGCCTAAATGTTAACACATGTCATATCCGGATTCGGTGCGATAATCTCCGAAGATTCCACGATCCAATGTAATTTCGCCACGCGTCATCCGATGTGGCGATGGCCACAAACCGTTGAAAACTTCCTCCCCGATCTCGGCGCTAATTTTGGCCGTCCGATTAAATTCGGATTTAATTGTAGCCGTAATAAATAGATGCGCGGTATTTGTTTCACTTACGAAACAAATGCGCGGTATTGATTTTTAGTCCGTACCGTAATCCGTACTTTATATATTACCGGGTTTATGTATCCCGTAATCTATTACAGTTAGATGATTTATCGTACGTATACATATTTAAATAATTATCAAACTATATACTACGTAACATTAATCCAAGACATAACGGCTAAGGCTACCAGCTATTTCCTGTCTGCCGGCCGGTAGGTACAAGGATCAATTCTTGTCGCCGACACATACATTTTAAATAAATAAACCCTAACTAATATAAATTTCCCGTAAACCTCAGGATAGCCTAGGTAGCCATGGCTCTAGCTTCCTCTCCAATTTCTCAGTGACTGCGACAAGTTTGAGTGTTAGAGAGAGAAGTTAGAGATAAAATGCCTCGGCTTCTTTATTTCTTTTCAGACCTAGAAAATACTTAAAACCCTTAGTTTCTACACTCCCCTTATTTTCTAGTCAATCTTTAATTTCAGACCACACTTCTCCCTGCAAAAAATTAGCTTAGGAGAAGGCACAGGTTTGGTCATCATATCTGCTACCATCTCACTATCTTGTCTGTACTCTAAACTGATTATTTTGTTTTCTACTTTTTCTCTAACAAAGCTGAGTCTGATGTCCATGTGTTTGGCTTTAAAATGATGTTTAGGATTGGCAGAAATAGCGATTAATGCCTGATTATCACAAAATATTTTCTGCACACCACTCTTAAGGTGACCAAGCTCACCAAGCAAAGACTTGACCCACATCAATTCTTTTACAGCAGAGCAAAAGGCCATATACTCAGCCTCCATGGTGGACTAAGCAATAACCTTTTGCTGTTTGCTACTCCAACAGCAAGCCCCATCAACCACATATAATACATATCCAGAAGTGCATCTCCTCATCGGAGCATCACCATAACTGGCATCACTCCTAGTAGTGATGTCACTATTCTCCCCACCCAAATGCAACCATAGATCCCTAGTTCCTACCAAATATCTAAGGACTCTCTTAGCTGCCTCCCAATCCTTCTTAGTGGGAGCATTTAGACTTTTACTCAGCATTCCTACAGCTGCAGCTAAATCCGGCCGGGTACAATTCATAAAATAGATTAGACTTCCCACTACTTGCCTGTAAGGAATAGTCTGCATGAACTTCTATTCATCAGGAGATAATTCCTCGTCTAAGACTATGACTTCTTCTTCCTCACTCCCCTCATTTCCCTTCTTCAACTCCATTGGAGTTGTACAACTATTAGCTTTATCCATTTGAAATTTTTCAAGCATGTTCCCTATTGCTTCCTTTTGAGCCAGTCTTATAATTTTCCTTTTTCGGTCTCTCTCTACTTGAATTCCCAAAATATATCTTGCTTCTCCAATATCCTTATTCAAATCTCCCTTTAAGATCGGTTTTCAGTTTGTTAATTTTTTCCATTGATTTACTTAAAACAAGCAAATAATCAACATATATTGCAATAAATATAAAACCTTCCTCATCTTCGAAAACATAGATTGAGTGATTTGAGTTGATCCAAATATATCCCAGACCGGTAAGAAACTCATCAAGCTTCTTATTCTATTGTCGAGGTGCCTGTTTCAAACCATAAAGAGATTTAATCAGCCGGCATACATTACTCTCCTCTCCTTCCTCCACAAAACCTTCAGGTTGTCGCATGAAGATCTCCTCTTCCAATTCTCCATGCAAAAAGGTTGTCTTGATGTCCATCTGATGCACTTCCATGTCTTCCGCCGCTGCTAAACTGAGAAGTATGCGGACGGAGGGAAATCTGACCACCGAGGCAAAGGTTTCCTCGTAGTCAATTCGTTCCTTTTGTGTAAATCCCTTTGCAACTAATCTGGCCTTGTAGCGCTCGATTGTGTTATCTGGGTTCAGTTTTTATTTGAAAACCCACTTACAACCGATTGGTTTTCGGTAGGTGGACATTCCACCAGCTCCCAAGTATCGGCTGCCATGATTGAAGCCATCTCCTCATTGATGGCTGTCTTCCACCGGTTTCTTTCTGGACAAGTCATCGCCTCTTTATAAGTTTGAGGTTCATCTTGATGAGATAGTTTAGTTACCTTGTTATTAACCTATTTTTCTTGCAGTCTTTTGCTACTTCTCCTCCCCCCCTCAAAATCTGAGGCCGGAATAGATGGTTCTCGTGGATTCTTTCGAACAAACTCGGCTTCTCCCCTATCCCTTTATTCCGAATCAATTTCCACCATGTCTTCCGCTTCGAGTAGAGTTGTCACTGGAGTTTCCACAGCCGAGTCTTTTTCAGTCTGATTTGTTCCTGCAAGAATGTCATATTCTCTAAAACCTAGATAGTTAGGAAGCTCAAAGTCATCGGAATTTTATAATTCAAATCTGATTTTTCTGATTTCGTATATTTGAAGGGATCCACAAACTTTCCTTCATCCATAACTACTAGATGCTTTACTAAGATAATATCTTCCCTTTTTAGATCATAAACTCTATATCCTTTAACATCTTCATCATATCCTAGTAAGTATCCCGGTTTTCCTTTAGGATCTAGCTTCCAATTGGACCGATTAGTATCTAGACTGAACACTTGACTGCCGAAAACCTTTAAGTGAGATATGTCTGGTTTCCGGCCTGTCCATCTCTCATAAGGTGTTTGATCTTTTATAGCTGAAGTAAGAACTCTATTCTTGAGGTAATAAGCACAGTTCATTGCTTCTGCCCAAAACCTTTTTCCTATCTTTTTATATTACAACATACTTCTAGCACTATCACGTAGTGTTCTATTTAACCTTTCAGCTACCCCATTCTGTTCCAGATCTTCTGGAACTGTCTTTTGGTGTTGAACCCCATCTTCCCTCAGAAAATCCTCAAACTGGTTAGAAGTATACTCTCCACCATTGTCACTCCTTACTCTCTTGATTGGAGTTTCATGGAATTTTTCGCTCCATGCTTTATATTGTCTAAAATAATCCTCAGCTTCGGACTTGTTTTTCAAAAAATATACCCGGGAATACCGAGACCAATCATCAGTTATAGTCATCATAAATCTCTTCCCCCCCGGTGAGGGCACTTTAGCCGGTCCCCAAATATCTGTGTGTACTAGATCTAGAAGTTTTTCTCCCTTATAGGTGGCTGTTTTAGGAAAGGGTAATCTGTGTGCTTTACCTTCAGCACATCCACTACAATCACTTATATCATCACTCTCACTGAACTGAATCCCTTCCACCACTCCCATCTTTTTCATCTCTCTTAACTTATCTAGATTCACATGCCCAAGCCTCTTATGCCACATCATAATATCATGACCACCAGCATAGTAAAGTTTCTTCTTTTCATTACTTAAGATCAGCCTAAACATCCCATGGCTACCTTTCTCAGCAATGAAATAGACATCCTCCTCAAAACTAGTAGTAAAGACTCCTTCCCTAGTGCTAGTGAAAAAACCCTTATCATCTAATACTGATGTAGAGATAAGATTTTTGTTCAGCTCCGGAATAAACAATACATTGGAGAATGTTAATATGGATGTCTTTCCTTCTACTAACACTTTCAGATCTACCGATCCTACAAGAGTAGTGGTGACTATCCTCCCATCCTCGTACTCTATCTCTACAGTGGGAATCTTTCTTATCTTAGTGAACAGGTGTCTATCCTTACACATGTGCATGGAGGCAACTGAATCTACAATCCAACCTGCTTCACCTTTCAATCCACCGTAAACACATTTCTGCCTTGGTGGAATTTCGACCTCATTTTTCGCCTCCAAATCATCATCCAAAAGGAGCTCATCGTCATCGTCCTCGAATTCCGCCTCAAGTACCTCTGTGATAAGGGCCTTTTTCTTTCCTCTCGGGGTACCACCGGTCTGCCCCTCCTTTAACCAAAGCTCGGTTAGCTTAGTGCACTCTGCCATATAGTGCCCAGGTTTCTTACAAAAATGGCATAAACCTTTGGGAGCCCTTGGTCCAAACTCGTCGGTCTGATTTTTCTGCTCCCTCCCCCCATAGTTTCCGACCAGTTTCCGGGAATCCTTGTTCCTCCAATCGGTCGCAGTTGCCAAGGCTTGGCCACTCTTTCCTCCTCTTCAGATCTCAATCGTATTCTCCCGAACGAGAATCATCCCTACCACTGAGTTCCATATCCACCTTGAGTCCGGCAAGTCCTGCACACGGTTGACTATGTTCTTGAACTCATCGGGTAACTTCATCAGTAAACACTTAACCTTTTCTTTTTCACTAAAATCTTTTCCCGCACTCTTTAACTCCATGAAGAGTGTAGCAAGCACATTGCAAAACTTAAACATCTTCTCCCCTTTGTATACATACTCGTTAACTTTCTGATCAGCCAACTGTTGTTGCTGAATCGTACCACTTCGGTACATCTCTATGAGAGCGATCCAAAGATCGGATGCCCTTTCTACCTGCAAATGAGGACATGCAAGTCCTTGAGTGAGATGGCGTAGGATGAAGTGCTTTGCCGCCATATTGTTGAAGTCTCAGGTTTTAGTATCATTCTCCTCGTTGTTCGGAATATGTGACATGAATATCGAACTTGTTGCTATTGGTGTGGTCGCCTCCTTCTCCTTTCCTTTGTCCACCACCTCTCCTTCTTTTGTTTCCTCTGTTGAAGGTGGATCCTCTTTCGTGGTGAATCTGGTTCCTCCAAACCCTGGAGGAATTCCAAGACCTGATGGACGCCCCAACCGTCCACTCACTATCCCCCAAAACATTTTTTCGCATAGAGCTCCTATCATCATACTTTCCCAGTATATGAAGCCAGTTCCATTAAAGATTGGTACCTTAGAGGGAGGGCCCATAACCTGAAACTCTGAGAGCTCCATAAGTCCTCAGAGTAGAAAGCTTCCAAGAAGCCTCTAGGATAATCCTCACCCTTTTTTGTTTCAACAAAAATAACTGCCACCTTAGCACACAAAAACCCTGACCACCTGCACCCCTCTGAAGGCAAGACTCCCGTGAGTCGATAGCAAAAAGAATCTCTGAATTTGCTCCCCTGAGCAGTAAGTTATGGAGGGTCAAAGTTGACCTTTTGTACAGAAGCTCTCTGGGAGAGAGGGTCCTATCTTTATTTTTTCTAAGTTCTATCTCTCTCACAAACTCTATCTACTGATGTACGGAACCAATCAGAATTGAGTTCCGTACTCAAAAGTACAGGTGCTGGTGTACTTTAGGTACCGACATTGTACGACATGGCCTAAATGTCGACACATGTCATATCTGGATTCGGTGCCATAATCTCCGGAGATTCCACGATCCAATGTAATTTTGCCACGCGTCATCCGATGTGGCGATGGCCACAAACCGCCGAAATCTTCCTCCGCGATCTCGGCGCTAATTGCGGCCGTCCGATTAAATTCGGATTTAATCGTAGCCGTAATAAATACATGCGCGGTATTTGTTTCACTTACGAAACAAATGCGCGGTATTGATTTCTAGTCCGTACCGTAATGCGTACTTTATATATTACCGGATCTATGTATCCCGTAATCTATTACAGTTAGATGATTTATCGTACGTATACATATTTAAATAATTATCAAACTATATACTACGTAACATTAATCCAAGACATAACGGCTAAGGCTACCAGCTATTTCCTGTCTGCAGGCCGGTAGGTACAAGGATCAATTCCTGTCGCCGGCACATAAATTTTAAATATGTAAACCCTAACTAATATAAATTTCCCGTAAACCTCAGGATAGCCTAGGTAGCCATGGCTCTAGCTTCCTCTCCAATTTCTCAGTGACTGCGACAAGTTTGAGAGTTGGAGAGAGAAGTTAGAGATAGACTGCCTTGGCTTCTTTATTTCTTTTCAGTCCTAGAAAATACTTAAAACCATTTGTTTCTACAAAATCTTTGTACGGCCTAAAACAGGCCCCTAGACAGTGGAATATAAAGCTTGATGAATTCTTGACTAGTCTACGATTTCAAAAGATAAGTTCTGATCACTCTGTCTACGTTTTAAAGGGTGAAAATGGGATAGTGTATATAGCAATATATGTAGATGATTTGCTATTAATTAGCAAATCAATGGCTGAAATTAACAAAATCAAAACCGCTCTAAACTCACGGTTCGAGATGAAAGACCTCGGTGAGGCAAAATATATTTTGGGTATCCAGGTAGAGAGGGACAGAAATAGGAAAATAATAAAATTGACTCAAAAAAAGGCTATTGGAAACATGTTGGATGAGTACGGAATGCGGGGGGCAAAAGGATGTCTAACTCCAATGGAGTTTCGGCAGAAGTTAGAGGGAGAAGAGACAGAACCAGGTGTCATTGTTAGCTAGTATTTAGAGTCAGGGGAGAATGATCCTATGACAATAATACCTTATAGACAGATAGTGGGAAGCTTAATATATTTTATGAACTATACCCGTCCTGACATTGCTGCAGCAGTCGGGGTACTGAGCAGGAGTCTAGAAAATCCTAGAAAATCTGATCTTGATACAGCAAGGAGAGTCTTAAGATATTTGGCAGGAACTAAAGATCTCAAACTCACTCTAGGCGTAGGAGAAGTCAAGTTGCAAACATGGAGTGATGCAAGCTATGGCGACATGCCAAGCCGGAAATCCACCACGGGATTCGTTCTACAAATTGGGAACGGTACTTGCTGTTGGAGCAGCAAACTTCAAAAGGTTACAGCACAGTCGACAATGGATTCAGAATATATGGTAGCAAGCTCGGCCCTCAAAGAACTCTTGTGGGTAAAATCCATATTACAAGAACTAGGATACATGCAAGTTGGTCCACAGGTGATCTGGTGTGATAACCAGGCTGCCATTGCCATTGCTTCTAACCCGAGTCATCAATTCAAAAGTAAGCACATGGATGTACAATTACACTTTGTAAGAGAAAAGGTGTTCTCTAGAGTGATTAAATTATGTTATTTGCCAGATGCAAAAATGATTGCTGATATGCTCACTAAAGCCCTTCCTGCTCCTAAGCTGAAGTATTATAGGGACGCTGTGGGATTAAGTGAATAGTTGAATTGCTGCACTGCTATACTGTCACTCTGCGATAAATCCACTATTGTGAGGTAATGGGACTGGGTGACTTGCTAATTGCTATAATGCTATGCTGCGATGCTGCGCTAGTTTATCACCACAGGTGCGCCGGGATATGAGTATAAAGCTTTAGGGGAGTGTTGTCTTTTTGGAAAGCTTTCAGTCTCGTGCAGCGTAGCTGCTTTACAGACAAAGCAGCGCAGCTGCTATACAGACAGAGCAGCGCAGCTGCTATACAGCAAAGCAGCGCAACAGCAGAGCAGCGGAGCAGTGAAGCTGCAACACCGACAAGACAACGCAATGTCTGATATTCTTAATGTGATTCTGTACAGGATAGTGCAACTGTGATAGATACGATTCTAGTTAGCTTAGTGATAGCTCACTGGTAGCTTAGTGATAGCTCAATGGTAGCTTGACAGATTAGTGGTAGCTTGGTGGTTTGATGTACCTCTTAAGTACAGTGGTGTTGCCAGTTCAACACAAGTATAAGACTTAGGACTCATAACATATTATGCATCCAGACTTCCAAGTAGTAAAACTACAAACAGTTTTTGGAAAACTTTTGAGTATTATATCTTGAGGGTTGTCAAATCAATTGTGCTATAACTTTGGGAGTTATCAGTGTTTATGCTACTCTATATTCTGATAGAGTTTTGTGAGGTTTGGATGCTTGTATAAGAATTGGTGAGCGCTTAAGTACAGCTGTTTGGTTGGATTCTTGATAGCTTCTGAGAGTGTATCATGTCTATTTCTACTACTACTGCTGCTCCTCCACCTGCACTGGTGGTTGTAGAACAACAAATATCTCCAAATGTCACCAAAAGCTCATTTCGGATGGCGGCTGCAATGATGGCCGACCGATCAAAACATATTTTACACGGCTCAGATTTACGTACGTGTTTGAATTGTCCCTCGTCGTTAGTTTGGTGTTAATTAGCCGTCGCGTCATTGTTTATGTATCATTGAAACCCGTCAAATGTGTCGTTTTGTCAATGCCTTAGTGGATAAGGCTGATGTCTACTTGTTGTCCATAGACCCAAGTTCAAATCCTAACCTAAACATTTCTTTGGTAAAATATAATCTACCTCGAAATCAACCCCTTTCTAAATAAGGCGGCAGCCATGGCGTGTCCTCACTCTCTTTCTGGAAATCATGCCTAAAACAGAAGAGTGAACTATTAATTACCTCTTTTCAACAATCCCCTTAATTCCTAGTCACTTTTCAATTTTAATCCACAATTTTCTCTGCAATAAATCAACTTCGGGGTAGGAATTGATTTTGTCATCATATCTGCAATCATTTCTCTATCAGCTTTATGAACAAGTTTAATAATTTTATTTTCAACCTTCTCTCTCACAAAGCTTAGTGTGTTATCCATATGCTTAGCCTTGAAGTGATGTTTCGGAGTAGCTGCAATAGAGATAGTAACTTGATTATCACAAAAAACATTTTGAGTTCAGGGTTCATGAACCCAAGTTCTTCAAAAAGAGATTTCACCCACATTAGTTCTTTGGTGGTAGCACAGGAAACCATGTATTCAACCTCCGTAGTGGACTGAGCAACTACTTTCTGTTACTTCCTACTCCAACAACATACACCAGATCCAATTTGCAACTTATATTCAGTCGTTCACCATCTTAAAGGCACATCTCCATAACTGGCATTACTTCAAGTGGTGATGTCAATGTGCTCCCCTCCCACATGCAACCATAGTTCCCTTGTCCCCACTTGATACCTCATCACCCTTTTGGCGGCCCCCCGGTCTCTCTTTTTGGGTTCATTTAGACTCTTGCTGAGGACTCCTACAGCTACAGCTATATTCGGCGGGATACAATTCATGAAATAGATAAAACTGCCTACTATCTAGCGATAAGGGATATTTTCCATAAATCTTCTCTATATCTCATCCATCTCATCATTAATGATTAATATTCCTCCCTCTCACCTCAGAAACCTTTTATCAAATCCATTAGAGTTGGACATCCGTTTGCTTTCTCTATCTGAAACATTTTTAGCATAATACTGATTACTTCTTTCCGAGTGAGTCTTATACTCTTATTCCCTATATATGTCTCCATTTGAGTTCCTAAAATGTACTTTGCTTCGCCGAGATCTTTCATGTCAAAACGACTTCTAAGATCTCCTTTTATTATGTTAATATTATCTAAGGACTTGCTTAAGACCTGCAAATCATCCACATAAATAGCAATAAATATCACTCCATTCTCAACCTCAAATAAATATATAGAGTGCTATGAACTTATTCTGATATACCCCAAACCGGTCAGAAATTTGTCCAGCTTTATATTCAATTGTCGCGGGGCTTGTTTAAGCCCATAAAGTGATTATATCAGTTTGCATACCTTGTTTTTTTCCCCACTTTCTATGAGTCCTTCCAGTTGCCTCATGTACATTTTTTCCTCCAACTCTCAGTGCAAAAAGGCCGTTTTAATATTCATCTAATGTATTTCCATATCCTCCGCTGTTGCTAAACTTAAGAGGATTCTAGTAGAAGGAAATGTGACTACAGGTGCAATGGTTTCTTCGTAGTCTATCCCCTCTTTTTGAGTATAACCTTTTGCAACCAACCTAGCTTTGCACCTCTCAATGGTATTATCCGGGTTTAATTTAAGTTTAAAAACCCACTTACATCCGATCGGTTTTCGATCCGGTGGACAATCTACCAACTCCCATGTATTGGCTTGTATGATTGAGGCCATTTCTTCATTACTAGGAGTGATCTATCGACTACTTTTTGGGGTGTATATGGTCTCTAAGTATGTCTAAGGTTCACCGGGGTGGGACATCTTTTTGAGTTGGCTATTTAATTGTCTTTTTTGAAGTCGTTTACTACTTTTTCTCCCCTTTTCAAAATCTGACGCCGGTATAGAATGCATCATTGGGTTTCATTTAGGAAGATTTTCAGCTCCCCTCTCTTCCAATTTTGGTGTCTCATCAAGTTCCTCATCCGTTTTCACTCCGTATTGTGGTGTTACCTCGGTTGTTGTCCTTTCCTCCTTCTCGTTTGGTAGATCTACAAACTTTTCCTTTTCTCCGACTTCCTTCTTTTCATTTTCAAATTCAAAGTAATAAAACTGATCCGGTTCAAAATCTGATTTTGACTTCTTTATTATATTTGAATGGATCAATGGACTTTACTTTCATTCATCACCACTATGTATTTTACCACAATTATATCTCTCTTTTCTAAGCCATACACTCGGTATCCTTTTGTGCTCTCATCATATCCTACAAGATATCTTGGTTTCCCTCTCCTGAGCTCTATAGTGCTTTCTTTCACTTAAATCATTCCCAATTTGTCATCCCAATTCTGTAGAAATTGATGGTTCATTTAGTATTTTCTAGGTCTAAAATTAAATGCAGAAAAGAAGCCAAGGCGGTCTGCCTCTAACTTCTCTCTTCAACTCCCACACTTGTTGCAGTCACTGAAATTCGGAGATGAAGCTAGAGCCATGGCTGCCTATGCTATCCTGAGACATACGGGTAGTAGATTAGTTTATTTACTAAAAGGCAAGTTGTCGGGTACAAGATTTGATCGTGGTTCCTAACGGCCGTCAAAGTCGTCGGTAGCCGGTTGCTCTATCCATTTAGTCTCTGACTAGTGTTAAAGTATATTGTGTTTGATAAATAATTAAACATTACTACGCTAACAAATTCATTTAACGAAACTATTTACAGGATACATAGGTTCGGTTATGTAAATGTACGGATTAGGGTACAGACGAGAAATTAGTACCGCGTATTTGTTTCGATAGCGAAACAAATACCGCACAGGTATTTATTACGGCTACGATTAAAACTGCATTTAATCGGATGACCGGAATGATTGGCGAGATCGCGGAAGAGGATTTTGGCGGTTTTTGGTCATTGCCACATCGGATGAAACGTGGTTGAATGACATTGGATTGCGACATCTGTAATTCTGTGACCTCCATTGGTACACAAAATGTCCAGCTTATGTGAAGCCTCTAAGATAGTATATGCACTTTTGACTTTAAAAATAAATAAGTCCCACACTGGGAAGCAAACACTCTGACTGCCTACACCTCTTTACAGCCTGGACTCCCTTGAGTCCGTTGCAAAAAGAATCACTGAATTTGCTCACCTGAGCATTAAGTTATGGCAGTTCAAAGACAACATATTTGTATAGATGGCCTCTAGGAGAGAGAGGACTTTTCAATATTTTTTTAAGTCCTGAAAAACTCCTAATAGCTATTCAAAACCAATCAAAATAGAGTACCCTAACTATCGTACATATAAAGAACAGAAGCCACCGTACTTTTTTTACGGATATATTCGGCATCACTCCTGGTCTGCCATGTGGCAAATAGGTCAACGTCATTCTGTCCCTTTTCTCTCGCGACATCCAATTGGATGATGCCACGTGTCATTTCCTCCCATTTCGCTGAACTGCTCCCACATAGTAGTTTCGGCATACCGGCACTCATGCGTGCTGACCGTTCTTTTTACGGCGATCGATTTCAGCCGTTGAATCTGAAGGCGTGCCAAATAAATGTTGACCGTTGATTTTCATCAATCAAAGTTCCGTGTTGACCGTTGAATTTTGAAGGTCAACATTCCGTATTGACCTCTTGAAATTTGTTCTCGCTTTGCGAACTGTTGATCACGATATTTTAATTTCGTTCGTCAAAATTAAATGTTTGTTTCATTTATTTCGTGCGGTACTGCATTTCGTGCGGTACCACACGTTCTATGTTGCATTTCGTTACGTAGGATGTTAAATGGAATATGCCGTAGGTATCAATTGAAATAATTATTAAAGACAATATATGCAACGATTCATCAAGACCTGAAAGATAAGGCGGGGGCCTAGTCCGTTCGGCCGTTGTCTGGAGGTTACAGGATCAAATCCTGTCTGTTGCAACATTACTTTTGCACGAGCCTAATCTTCTTCCTATCTCCTCATCTCTCTAAGGCAGACATGGTTGCCTGTCAATTCTCAGTGACTACGACAAGTATGAGATTTGCAGGACCCAAAAAAGATAGAACATAAAATATCATTTTTCAACACTCCCTTTATTTTCTAGTCTATCTTTTCTTTAGTCCACACTTCTCCCTTCAAAGTTTTAATTTGGGAGAAGGAACCGGCTTAGTCATCATATTTGCTACCATCTCTCCATCTGGTCTATATTCGAAACTAATTCTTTTATTCTCAACCTTCTCTCTAACAAAGCTCAAACGAATATCCATATGCTTTGCTTCAAAGTGATGTTTTGGGTTTGCTGCAATTGCAATCGCAGCTTGATTGTCACAAAATACTTTTTGCACTCCGCTCTTCATATATCCTAATTCTTGAAGCAAAGATTTTCCCCCACATCAATTCTTTCACAGCCGAACAAGAGGCCATATACTCAGCCTCCATGATGGACTGAGCAATCACCTTTTATTGCTTACTGCTCCAACAGCAAGCCCCATTCCCAACATACAACACATACCTAGAAGTACACCTCTTCATCGGAGCATCCCCATAATTAGCATCACTCCAAGTAGTGATGTTAGTATTATTCCCTCCCAAATGCAACCATAGATCTCTCGTTCCTATTAAGTTTCGCATGACCCTTTTGGCTGCTTCCCAATCTTTCTTCCTAGGATCATTCAGACTCCTACTTAATACTTCCACAGCTGCAACTATATCAGGACGAGTACAGTTCATAAAGTAGATCATACTACCGACAACCTGTCTGTACGGAATAGTTTGCATGAACTTGCTTTCCTCAGGTCCTAGCTCATTATCCAGGATTAAGACTCCCTCTTCTGAGCTCCCCTCATTTCCTTTCTTTAAGTCCATACGAGTCGTACAACTATTTGTTTTTTCCATTTGAAATTTTTCCAGGATATTCCCATTGCTTCCTTTTGAGTTAGTCTAATTGTTTTCTTCTTTCTATCTCTCTCCATTTAAATTCCCAAGATCTACTTTGCCTCTCCCAAATCTTTCATTTCAAATCTACCTTTTAGATCCTTTTTCAATCTATTAATTTTCTCCATTGATTTACTCAAAACAATCAAATCATCAACATATATGGCAATGAAAATTATACCTTCCTCGTCCTCAAATAAGTAGATAAAATGATCCGAACTGATTCGAATATATCCAAACTCGTCAAAAACTCGTCCAATTTTTTGTTCCATTGGCGTTGAGCTTGCTTTAGTCCATAAAGGGACTTTTGCAATCTCCACACCTTGCTTTCCTTTCCTTTCTCCACAAATCCTTCCTGTTGTCGTATAAAGATCTCTTCTTCCAATTCTTTGTGTAAGAAAGCGGTTTTAATGTCACTCTGGTGCACTTCCATGTCTTCCGCTGCCGCGAGACAAAGTAAAATCTGGATGGAGGGGAATCCAACAACCGGAGCAAAAGTCTCCTCATAATCGATCCCCTCCTACTGTGTGAACCCCTTTGCCACTAATATGGCCTTGTATCGCTCGATAGTGTTATCTAGGTTGAGCTTTAACTTAAATACCCACTTGCATCTTATCGGCTTTCTATCTGGAGGACAATCCACCAACTCCCATGTGTTTGCTTCCATAATGGAAGCCATCTCATCATTAATAGCTCTCACCCATCTATCACCTTCCGGACTATTAACTGCTTCTGAGTAAATCTGGGGTTCGCTCAAATGTGACAACTTAGTTACCTTGCTCGAAGTCTCTTACTGCTTCTCCTTCCTCCTTCAAACTCGGACGCTGAGATAGAGGGTAATCTTGGGTTTCTCCGAATAACTTCACCTTCTCCCCTATCCGTGGAGTCCATCTCCGGATGTTCATCATCCATTCCTGGTCTTTCCTCGTTTTCTTCTTCGGTTTGAATCGGATGTTGTGGCTCCAAGAGAGAGTCACTCTCGGTCAGTTTTTCCTCTTCTTCTGCAAAGTCAGGCCGAACCGGAGTTCGATTAGAAGAATCTGAATCTAACTCATTTTTGGATTCAATTCTAATCCTTACCGATTTGGTGTACTTAAAGGGATCTATGGCCATAACTACCAAGTGTTTTACTAGAAATATGACTTCTCTTTCGAGATCATAAACTCTATATCCCTTTAAATTTTCATCATACCCAAGTAAGTATCCCGACTTTCCTCCAGCATTTAGCTTCCAATCAGATTTTTCTGTGTTTAGACTAAACACTTGACTTCCAAACACCTTTAAGTGTGAAATATTAGGTTTTTTTCCGGTCCATCTTTCACAAGGTGTTTGGCCTTTTATAGCCGAGGTAAGGTCTTTATTTTTGAGATAGTTAGCACAATTCATAGCTTCTGCCCAAAAACTTTTCCTTATCTTTTTATCCGTCAACATACTACGGGCACTATCACTTAGAGTACGATTTAGTCTCTCGGCTACACTGTTTTGTTCTGAATTCTTTGGGACAGTCTTTTGGTGTTGAACCCCTTCCCCTTTCAAATAATCCTCAAACTCATTAGAAGTGAATTCCCCCCCATTTTCACTCCTCACTCTTTTTATAGGTGTCTCATGGAGTTTTTCACTCCATGCTTTATACTCTTTAAAATAAACCGAAGCCTCATATTTGTTTTTCAAGAAATATACTCTAGAGTATCTAGACCAATCATCCGTGATAGTAAGCATATATCTTTTCCCTCCAACTGATGGCACTTTGGCCGGTCCCCATATGTCAGTATGAACCAAATCTAAAACCTTTTCACCCTTATATGTTGCGACCTTTGGAAAAGGCAATCTGTGGGCTTTGCCTTGTGCACACCCACTACAATCATCCAAAGTCTCATTACCCCCAAAATGTATTCCCTCAACTACACCCATTTTTTTCATTACTTTCAATCTATCTAGATGCACATGTCCCAATCTTTTATACCATATCATCAAATCACTTACACCAGCATAGTAAACTCACGTCTTTCCATTACTCAAATTCAGCCTAAACAATCCTTCGCTACCTTTTTCAGCTGTGAAGTACACTTCATTCTCATGGCTAGCAACAAAGACTCCTTTCTTAGTACTAGTCTCAAAACCCTTATCATCTAAGACCGACGTAGAGATAAGATTTTTGTTCAACTCCGGAATAAAAAGAACATCAGAGAAAGTGACTATGGATGTCAATAGCAACTGGTTCGACATCATGTCACCTATTCCGAGGAACGAGGAGAATGATACTGAAACCTGGGACTTCAAAAATATGGCGGCAAAGCACTTCATCCAACGCCATCTCACTCAAAGACTTGCATGTCCTCATTTGCAGGTAGAAATGGCATCCAATCTTTGGATAACTCTCATAGAGATGTACCAAAGTGGTATGATTCAGCAAAAACAGTTGGCTGATTAGAAAGTTAAGAAGTATGTATACAAGAGGGGGAAGATGTTGGATTTTTGCAATGAACTTGCTACACTTTTCATGGAGATAAAGAGTGCGGGAAAAGATTTTAGTGAAAAAGAAAAGGTTAACAGTTTACTGATGAAGTTACCCGATGAGTTCGAGAATATGTCAACCGTGTGCAGGACTTTTCGGAATCAAGGTGAATATGGAACTTAGTGGTAGGGATGATTCTCGTTCAAGAGAATACGATTGAGATCCGAAGTAGAGGAAAGAGTGGGCAAGCCTTGGCAGCAACGACCGATTGGAGGAACAATGATTCCCGAAGACTGGTCGGAAACTATAAGGGGAGAGAGCAGAAAAATCAAACTGACGAGTTCGGACCAAGGGCTCCCAAAGGTTTATGTCAACTTTTGTAAGTAACCGGGGCACTATATGGCAGAGTGCACTAAGATAACCGAGCTTCGGTTAAAGGAGGGGCAGACCGGTGGTACCCCGAGAGGAAAGAAAAAGGCCCTTGTGACACAGGTACATGAGGCAGAATCGAAGGACGAGGACGATGAGCTCCTATTGGATGAGGAGTTGGAGGCGAAAAACGAGGTCGAAATTCCACGAAGGCAAAAATGTACATACGGTGGATTGAAAGGTGAAGCCGGCTGGATTGTACATTCAGGTGCCTCCATGCACATGTGTAAGGATAAACACCTGTTCACTAAGATAAGAAAGAATCCCACTGTAGAGATAGAGTACAGGGATGGGAGGATAGTCACTACTACACTTGTAGGATCAGTGGACTTGAAAGTCCTGGGAGAAGGAAAGACATCTATAGTAACATTCTTCGATGTATTGTTTATACCGGAGCTGAAAAAAAACAACATCTCTACATCTGTATTAGATGATTAGGGTTTTTTCACTAGCACTAGGGAAGGAGTCTTTACTGCTATTTTTGAGGAGAAGGTATAATTTATCGCCGAGAAAGGTAGCCAATGGATGTTTAGGCTGATTATAAGTAATGAAACGAAGAAAATTTATTATGCTAGTGTTCATGATATTATGATGTGGCATAAGAGGCTTGGGAATGAGAATCTAGATAAGTAGAGAGAGATGAAAAAGATGGGAGTGGTGGAAGGGATTCAATTCAGTGAGAGTGATAATATAAGTGATTTTAGTGGATGTGCTCAAAGTAAAACACACAGATTACCATTTCCCAAAACAACCACCTATAAAAGAGAAAAAATTCTAGATTTAGTACACATAGATATTTGGGGACCGGCTAAAGTGCCCTCACCGGGGGGAAGAGATTTATAATGACTATTACTGATAATTGGTCTCGGTATTCCAAGGTGTATTTTTTGAAAAATAAGTCAGAAGCTCAAAATTGTTTTAGACAATATAAAGCATGGAGCGTAAAACTCCATGAAACTCCAATCAAGAGAATATGGAGTGACAATGGTGGAGAGTATACTTTTAACCAGTTTGAGGATTTTCTGAGGGAAGATGTAGTCCAACACCAAAAGATAGTTCCAAAAACCTCGAAACAGAATATGGTAGCTGAAAGATTAAATGGGACACTAAGTGATAGTGCTAGAAGTATTTTGTCGGATAAGAAGATAGGCAAAAGGTTTTGGGCATAAGCAACAAACTGTGCTAATAACCTCAAAAATAGAGTTCTTCCTTCAGCTATAAATGATCAAACACCGTATGAGAGATGGACAGGCCGGAAACCAGACATATCTCACTTAAAGGTTTTCGGCAGTCAGGTATTCAGTCTAGATACATATCGGTCTAATTAGAAGTTAGATCCTAAAAGAAAACCGGGATACTTATTAGGATATGATGAGGATGTTGAAAGATAAAGAGTTTATGATCTACAAAGGGAAGATATAATCTTAGTAAATCATCTAGTAGCTATGGATGAATGAAAGTCTGTGGATCCCTTCAAGTATACAAAGTCAGTAAAAATCAGATTTGAGTCAGAAAATTCCGATGACTTTGAGCTTCCTAACAATCCAGGTTTTAGAATAGATGACATTCTTGCAGGTACAAATCAGACCAAAAAGGACTCGGCTGCGGAAACTCCAGTGAGAACTCTACCCACAGCGGAAGACGTGGTAGAAATTGATTCGAAATCAAGGGATAGGGGAGAAACCGAGATTTTTTGAAAGAACCTACGAGAACCATCTATTCCGGCAAAAGATTTTGAGGGGGGAAGGAGAAGTAACAAAAGATTGCAAGAAAAACAGGTTAATAACCAGGTAACAAAACAATCTTATCAAGATGACCCTCAAACTTATAGAGAGGCGATGACTTGTCCAGGAAGGAACCGGTAGAAGACAGCCATCAATGAGGAGAGGGCCTTAATTATGGCAGCTGATACTTAGGAGCTAGTGGATTGTCCACCTATCCGAAAACTAATAGGTTGTTAGTGGGTTTTCAAATTAAAACTGAACCCAGATAACACAATTGAGCGCTTCAAGGCCCGATTATTCGCAAATGGATTTACACAAAAAGAGGGTATCGACTACGAGGAAACCTTTGCCCTGGTCGTCAGATTTCCCTCCGTCCGCATACTTCTACTCTGGCAGGAGCAAAAGATATGGAGGTGCACCAGATGGACATCAAGACAACCTTTTTGCATGGAGAATTGGAAGAGGAGATCTTCATGCGACAACCTGAAGGATTCGTGGAGGAAGGAGAGGAGAGTAAGGTATGCCGGCTGATTAAATCTCTTTATGGTTTGAAATAGGCGCCGCGAGAGTGGAATAAGAAGCTTGATGAGTTTCTTACTGGGCTGGGATACATCCGGATTAGCTCAAATCACTGAAGGTGTTATGTTTATTGCAATTTGTGTTGATAATTTACATGTTTTAACTAAATCAATGGATAAAATTTATATACTGGAAACCGATCTTAAGGGGAGATTGAAAATGAATGATATGGAGGAAGCAAAATATATTTTGGGAATTCAAGTAGAAAGAGATCGAAAAAGAAAGATTATAAGATTGACTCAAAAGGAAGAAATAGGGAACATGCTTGAAAATTTTCAGATGGATAAAGCTAATAGTTATACAAATCCAATGGAGTTAAAGAAAAGAAGTGAGGGGAGTGAGGAAGAAGGAGTCATAGTCTTAGACGAGGAATTATCTATTAAAGAACAGAAGTTCATGCAGACTATTCCTTTCAAGCAAGTTGTGGGAAGTCTAATCTATTTTCTAAATTGTACCCGACCGGACTTCACTGCAGCTGTAGGAGTACTGAGTAGAAGTCTAAATGCTCCCACGAAGAGGGATTGGGAGGTAGCTAAGAGAGTCCTTAGATATTTGATAGGAACTAGGGATCTATGGTTTCATTTGGGTGGGGAGAATACTAACATCACTACTTGGATTGATGCTAGTTATGGTGATGCTCCGATGAGGAGATGTATGAAACTTTGAGATCTCCATAAGTCCTCATAGTGGACAGCTTCCAAGAAGCCTTTAGGATAATCCTGACCCCTTTGTGTTTCAGAAAAAATAATTGCTTTCCTGATAGAAAATATCTGACCAACTTCACCTCTGTGAAGGCAAGACTCCCCTGAGTTGATAACAAAAAGAATCTCTGAATTTGCTTCCCTGAGCTGTAAGTTAGGGAGGGTCAAAGTTGACCTTTTGTACCAAAGCTCTCTGGGAGAGAGGGTCTTATCTTCTAATTTTTCTAAGTCCTATCTCTTTCACTGACTCTATCTATTGATGTACAGAACCAATCAAATTACTTTTCCGTACATAAAAGTACAATTGCCGGTGTACTTTCTATACGAATACTGTACGACATGGCCTAAATGTCGACACGTGGTATGTCCGGATTCGCTCCCTTTATCCTCGGAGATGCCGCTGTAGTAATTAATGGTCCATTTATAGTATTTTCTAGGTCTAAATAGAAATATAGAAAGAAGCCGAGGCAGTCTACCTCTAACTTCTCTCTCCAAACTCTCAAACTTGTCGCAGTCACTGAGAAATTGGAGAGGGAGCTAGAGCCATAGCTACCTAGGCTATCCAGAGGTTTACGGGAAATCTATATTAGTTAGGGGTTTATTTATATAAAAGATTTTGCCGGCCACAGGATTTGATCCTTGTACCTACCAGCCGGCAGACATTTAGTAGCCAGTAGCCTTAGCCGTTAAGTCTAACATTAGTGTTACGTAGTATATAGTTTGATATTTATTTAAATTTGTATACGTAAGTTAAATCATTTAACTGTAATAGATTACGGTAAACATAGATCCGGTAATATATAAAGTACGGATTCCGGTACAAACAAGAAATCAATACCGCGCATTTATTTCGTAAGTGAAACGAATACCGCGCATGTATTTATTACGGCTACGATTAAATCCGAATTTAATCGGACGGCCGGAATTAGCGCCGAGATCGCGGAAGAAGATTTTAGCGGTTTGTGGCCATCGCCACATCGGATGACACGTGGTAAAATTACGTTGGATCGTGGAATCTCCGGAGATTATGGCATCAAATCTTGATATGACATGTGTCGACATTTATGCCATGTCGTACAATGTTCGTACATAAAGAACACCGGCAACTGTACTTATGCGTACAGAACAGTATCTTGATCGGTTCCGTACATCAGTAGATAGAGTCTGTGAGAGAGATAGTACTTAGAAAAATTAGGAGATAGGACCCTCTCTCCCAGAGAGCTTCTGTACAAAAGGTCAACTTTGACCCTCCATAATGTATTGCTCAGGGGAGCAAATTCAGAGATTCTTTTTGCTATCGACTCACGGGAGTCTTGCCTTCACAGGGGTGCCGGTGATCAGGGTTTTTGTCTGCCAAGGTGGCAGTTGTTTTCGCTGAAACACAAAGGGTCAAGATTATCCTAGAGGCTTCTTGGAAGCTGCTCACTTTGAGGACTTATGAAGGTCTCAGAGTTTCAGGTTATGGTCCCACCCTCTAAGGTACCAATCTTTAATGGAACTGGCTTCATATAGTGGGAAAGTATGATGATAGGAGCTCTATGCGAAAAAATATTTTAGGGAATAGTGAGTGGACGGTTGGGGCGTCCATCAAGTCTTGGAATTCCTCTAGGGTTTGAAGGAAGTAGATTCACTAGAAAAGAGGATCCACCTTCAACGGAGGAAACAAAAGAAGGAGAGGTGGTGGACAAAGGAAAGGAGAAGGAGGCGACCACACCAATAGAAACTAGTTCGGCATTCATGTCACCTATTCCGAGGGACGAGGAGAATGATATTGAAACCTGGGACTTCAACAATATGGCGGCAAAACACTTCATCTTACGCCATCTCACTCTAGGACTTGCATGTCTCCATTTGTAGGAAGAAAGGGCATCTGAACTTTGGATGGCTTTCATAGAGATGCTGAAGTGGTACAATTCAGCAACAACAGTTGGCTGATCAGAAAGTTAAGGAGTATGTATACAAAGGGGGAAATATGTTGGATTTTTGCAATGAGCTTGCTACAGTCTTCATGGAGCTAGAGAGTGCGGGAAAAGATTTTAGTGAAAAAGAAAAGGTTAACTGTTTACTGATGAAGTTACCCGATGAGTTCGAGAACATAGTTAACCGTGTGTAGGACTTCTTGGACTCAAGGTGGATATGGAACTCAATGGTAGGGATGATTCTCGTTCGGGAGAATACGATTAAGATTCGAAGGGGAGGAAAGAGTGGCCAAGCCTTGGCAACTGCGACCGATTGGAGGAACAAGGATTCTCCGAAACCGGTCGGAAACTATAGGGGGAGGGAGCAGAAAAATCAGACCGACGAGTTTGGACCAAGGGCTCCCAAAGGTTTATGTCATTTTTGTAAGGAACTTGGGCATTATATGGCAGAGTGCACTAAGATAACCGAGCTTCGGTTAAAGGAGGGGCAGACCGGTGGTACCCTAAGAGGAAAGAAAAAGGCCCTTGTGACACAGGTACATGAGGCGGAATCCGAGGACGAGGACGATGAGCTCCTTTTGGATGAGGAGTTGGAGGCGAAAAACGAGGTCGAAATTCCACGAAGGCAGAAATGTGCTTATGGTCGATTGAAAGGTGAAGCAGGCTGGATTGTAGATCAGGTGCCTCCATGCACATGTGTAAGGATAGGCACCTGTTCACTAAGATAAAAAATATTCCCACCGTAGAGATAGAGTACGGGGATGGGAGGATAGTCACCACTACTCTTGTAGGATCGGTAGATTTGAAAGTGTTAGTAGAAGGAAAGACATCCATATTAACATTCTTCGATGTATTGTTTATTCTGGAGCTGAACAAAAACCTCATCTCTACATCCGTATTAGATGATAAGGGTTTTTTTACTAGCACTAGGGAAGGAGTCTTTAATGCTAGCTTCGCGGAGGATGTCTATTTCATTGTTGAGAAAGGTAGCCATAGGATGTTTAGGCTGGTTTTAAGTAATGAAAAGAAGAAAATTTATTATGCTCGTGTTCATGATATTATGATGTGGCATAAGAGGTTAGGGCATGTGAATCTAGACAAGTTAAGAGAAATGAAAAAGATCGAAGTGGTGGAAAGGATTAAGCTGAGGGAGAATGATAATATAAGTGATTTTAGTGGATGTTCTTAAGGTAAAACACACAGATTACCTTTTCCTAAAACAACCACCTATAAGGCAGAAAAAAACCTAGATCTAGTACACACAGATATTTGGGGACCGGCTAAACTACCCTCACCGAGAGGGAAGAGATTTATGATGACTATCACTGATGATTTGTCTCGGTATTCCCGAGTGTATTTTTTGAAAAACAAGTCCGAAGCTCAGGATTGTTTTAGAGAATGTAAAACATGGAGTGAAAAACTCCATGAAACTCCAATCAAGAGAATACGGAGTGACAATGGTGGAGAGTATACTTCTAACCAGTTTGAGGATTTTTTGAGGGAAGATGGGGTCCAACACCAAAAGACAGTCCCAGAAAACCCGGAACAAAATGGGGTAGCTGAAAGGTTAAATAGAACACTAAGTGATAGTGCTAGAAGTATGTTGTCAGATAAGAAGATAGGAAAAAGGTTTGTGGCAGAAGAAATGAACTGTGCTAATAACCTCAAAAATAGAGTTATTACTTCAGCTATAAAAGATCAAACACCTTATGAGAGATGGACAGGCCGGAAACCAGACATATCTCACTTAAAGGTTTTCGGCAGTCAAGTATTCAGTCTAGATACAAATCGGTCTAATTATAAGCTAGAACCTAAAAGAAAACCGGGATACTTATTAGGATATGATGAGGATGTTAAAGGATAAAGAGTTTATGATCTAAAAAGGGAAGATATAATCTTAGTAAAGCATCTTGTATTTATGGATGAAGGAAAGTCTATGGATCCCTTCAAATATACGAAGTCAGTAAAAATCATATTTGAGTCAGAAAATTCTGATGACTTTGATCTCTCTAACTATCAAGGTTTTAGAGAAGATGACATTCTTGCAGGTACAAATCAGATCGAAAAGGACTCGTCTGTGGAAACTCCAGTGACAACTCTACCCGAAGCGAAAGACGTGGTGGAAATTGATTCGGAATCAAGGAATGGGGGAGAAGCCGAGTTTGTTCGAAAGAATCCACGAGAACCATCTCTTCCGACCTCAGATTTTGAGGGGGGAGGAGAAGTAGCGAAAGACTGCAAGAAAAACAGGTTAATAACAAGGTAACTAAACTATCTCATCAAGATGAACCTCAAACTTATGGAGAGGCGATGACTTGTCAAGAAAGAAATCGGTGGAAGACAGCCATCAATGATGAGATGGCCTCAACTATGACAGCTGATATTTGGGAGCTGGTGGATTGTCCACCTAACCAAAAACGAATTGGTTGTAAGTGGGTTTTTAAATTAAAACTGAACCCAGATAACACAATCGATCGCTACAAGGCCTGACTAGTGGCAAAGGGATTTACACAAAACGAGGGAATTGACTACGAAGAAACCTTTGCCCCGGTGGTCAGATTTCCCTCCGTCCGCATACTTCTCAGCCTGGCAGCAGCCGAAGACATGGAAGTGCACGAGATGGACATAAAAACAACCTATTTGCATGGAGAATTGGAAGAGGGGATCTTCATGCAAAAACCCGAAGGGTTTGTGGAGGAAGGAGAGGAGAGTAAGGTTTGCCGGCTGATTAAATCTCTTTATGGTTTGAAACAAGCGCCTCGACACTGGAATAAGAAGCTTGATGAGTTTCTTACCAGTCTGGGATATATCCGGATGAGCTCAGAGCACTCAATCTATGTTTTCGAAGATGAGGAAGGTTTTATATTTATTGCAATTTATGTTGATGATTTGCTTGTCTTAAGTAAATCAATGGAAAAAATTAATAAAGTGAAAACCGATCTTAAGGGGAGATTTGAAATGAAAGATATGGGGGAAGCAAAATATATTTTGGGAATTCAAGTAGAGAGAGACCGAAAAAGGAAAATTATAAGACTGACTCAAAAAGAAGCAATAAGGAACATGCTTGAAAAATTTCAAATGCATAAAGCTAATAGTTGTACAACTCCAATGTAGTTCAACAAGGGAAGTGAGGGGAGTGAGGAAGAATGAGTCATAGTCTTAGACGAGGAATTATCTCCTAAAGAACAGAAGTTCATGCAGACTATTCTTTACAGGCAAGTAGTGGAAAGTCTAATATATTTTATGAATTGTACCCGGCCGGATTTAGCTGCAGCTAAAGAAGTGCTGAGTAGAAGTCTAAATTCTCCCACTAAGAGGGATTGGGAGGCAGCTAAGAGAGTCCTTAGATATTTGATAGGAACTAGGGATCTATGGTTGCATTTGGGTGGGGAGAATACTGACATCACTACTTGTAGTGATGCCTGTTATGGTGATGCTCCGATGAGGAGATGCACTTCTGGATATGTATTATATGTGGGTGATGGGGCTTGCTGTTGGAGTAGCAAACAACAAAAGGTTATTGCTCAGTCTATCATGGAGGCTGAGTATATGGCCTCTTGCTCTGCTATAAAAGAATTGACGTGGGTCAAGTCTTTGCTTGGTGAGCTTGGTCATCTTAAGAGTAGTGTGAAGAAAATATTTTGTGATAATCAGGCAGCAATATCTATTTCTGCCAATCCTAAACATCATTTTAAAGCCAAACACATGGACATCAGACTCAGCTTTGTTAGAGAGAAAGTAGAAAAAAAAATAATCAGTTTAGAGTACAGACCAGATAGTGAGATGGTAGCAGATATGATGACCAAACCTGTGCCTTCCCTTAAGATAATTTTTTGTAGGAAGAAGTGCGGTCTGAAATTAAAGATTGACTAGAAAATAAAGGGAGTGTAGAAATTAATGGTCCATTTTTAGTATTTTCTAGGTTCAAATAGAAATATAGGAAGAAGCTGAGGCAATCTACCTCTAACTTCTCTCTACAAACTCTCAAACTTGTCGCAATCACTGAGAAATTGGAGAGGGAGTTAGAGCCATGGCTACCTAGGCTATCCAGAGGTTTACGGAAAATTTATATTAGTTAGGGGTTTATTTATACAAAAAATTATGTCGGCCATAGGATTTGATCCTTGAACCTATCGGCCGATAGACATTTTGTAGCCGGTAGCCTTAGCCGTTAAGTCTAACTTTAGTGTTACGTAGTATATAGTTTGATATTTATTTACTTTGTATGCGTATGTTTAATCATTTAACTCTAATAGATTACGGAATACATAGATCTGGTAATATATAAAATACGGATTCCGGTACGAACAAGAAATCAATACCGCGCATTTATTTCGCAAGTGAAACGAATACCGCGCATGTATTTATTACGGCTACGATTAAATCCGGATTTAATCGGACGGCCGGAATTAGCGCCGAGATCGCGGAAGAAGATTTCAGCGGTTTGTGGCCATCGCCACATCGGATGACACGTGGCAAAATGACGTTGGATCGTGGAATTTCTGGAGATTATGGCATCGAATCCAAATATGACATGTGTCGACATATAGGTAATGTCGTACAATGTTCGTACATAAAGTACATCGGCAGCTGTACTTTTGCGTACGGAACTGTATCCTAATTGGTTCCGTACATCAGTAGATAGAATCTGTGAGAGAGATACGACTTAGAAAAATTAGGAGAAATGACCCTCTCTCCCAAAGAGCTTCAGTACAAAAGGTCAACTTTGACCCTCCATAACTTACTGCTCAGGGGAGCAAATTCAGAAATTCTTTTTGCTATAGACTCAAGGGAGTCTTGCCGTCAGAGGGGTGTAGGTGGTCAGAGTTTTTGTTTGCCAGGGAGGCAGTTGTTTTCGCTGAAACACAAAGGGGTCAGAGTTATCCTAGAGGCTTCTTGGAAGCTGTCCACTCTGAGAACTTATGGAGGTCTCAGAGTTTCAGCCGCGATCCAATGTCATTCCGCCACGTGTCATTCGATGTGGCGATGACCACACACCGCCGAAATTCTCTTCCGCGATCTTGGCGTTAATTCCGGCGGTCTGATTAAATTCACATTTAATCGTAGCCGTAATAAATACATGCCCGGTATTCGTTTCACTAAAGAAACAAATGCGCGGTATTGGTTTCTTATCCGTACCGAAATCCGTACATTTACATTTACAGGATATATGTCTCCCGTAATCAGTTACAGTTAAATGAATTATTCTACGTATAAATGTTTAAATAATTATCAAACCCTATATTACGTAACACTACTTCTAGACTTAACGGCTAAGGCTAACGGCTACCGACAGTCTGCCGGCCGGTAGGTACCAGGATCAAATCTTGTGGCCAACATATATCTTTTAGTAAATAAAACCCCTAACTAAAATACATTTCCCGTAAACCTCTGGATAGCCTAGGTAGCCATGGCTTTGGATAGCCTAGGTAGCCAAGGCTGTAGCTCCCTCTCGAATTTCTCAGTTACTTGGACAAGTTTGAGAAGTTGGAAAGAGAAGTTAGAGGTAGACTGCCTCGGCTTTTTTCTTATTTCTATTCAGACTTGTCGAGCGTGCCTGGGAACTGGGAGGTTCAGGTCAGATGTCCAAGGAGGTGTGCATGAGAAACAACAATCCACCCCAAATGTTGATGCTTCCCCGGATCCGTGACAATGCCCATCTTTGTCCATCACCCCCCCCAAGGGATATGCAAAGATGGTAAGGAGGAATGGAGTGGGAAAGAAAAAGTACCCTGTACCCCCCCCAGATTTGCTACTCCGCTGGAAGCCCACTAAATGCCACACTCCCAGCTACTCTCCAAAGAATAGGAAGGAAAGGAGAGTCGTCCGATCTGTTCCGCAAAAACTTCGGACAAACCCAAAGATGACCACAAAGGTGTGCAAATAACTCCCACGCAAAAATATAGTAATAACAAATATCGCCTTTTCAGATTAAACAATATCACCTTGCCCCAGAGAATGGAATTATAGATAGAAATAAATGATATTGGTGAAGCGAATTCACATACCCCGGAGTGCAACGATGACCAAACTCAGCAGAAGTTAACCTCTCCCAATGGCCCCGAAGACAGGTATGAGTCTCCCTCACCCCCCTTGGTTCCACGGCAAGGATCCGACAAGACTCTTCTTAGTTTCAAACAACGAAAGTCCAAACCGCCCAAAGAGGAGATAGTGCCAACTACCCACCCGTGCTACGGTCTCCACAAAAGATAATCCAAAACAAAGATGGCAGTAGAGTCAACGACACAATGCAAATGTTTTCCAACAAAAAGATTGATTTAATTCTCTGAGGGTTTTCTCAGGAGACAGTATTGAAAATCAACGTGTCTCCTTCGGCCCCAAGTGCCTTATACAACCAAAGTTTGTCCTACTGCAAGTTCCAAAGTCAAAGCAATGTGACAAGCCAATCAGCGACCAGCAATTGTTATCGTACTGACATAAGACAAATTATACTGTACTACACTCAGGGCTAAAAGTTAGACGACTAGTCCCGACTGGATTAGCGGCCGCGGGTCCTCTTGTAATACACAAAATGGAAACAAAGTTCTAACTCGACGTGAAACCGCCTAACTTTGACCCAAAGTCATTAATGCTTTGCCCAGCTGTTGGGCTTAAACTAACATCCTAGTGACAGCTAACAGTAGGATCTACGGGATAATCCCAAAGGTTACGTGTCGTTCTCTTATGTATCCCTCTACTAGAGCAACATGGAACACACAATATAATGGAGCAGACACTTTGCACGAGACTAACTCCGCCGTTCGGCCTCCGTTTAAGGTGAACTAAATTGCGTAGGGCTCCAGAGTGAAAATATAAAGTTCTGATCCAGCTAGTTGTCCTCTTCCTTCTTTGTACGCTAGAGTCCGTACAAAGTGGAATGAGGCCCCGAAACTTCTAGGAGTGCAAATGTGCCAAAGAGGCACACAAGCTTGACAGACCTAGAATATACTTTAAAAGAACATTAATTTCTACGCTCCCCTTATTTTCTAGTCAATCTTCAACTTCAGACCACACTTCTCCCTGTAAAAAATTAGCTTAGGGGAAGGCACAGGTTTGGTCATCATATCTGCTACCATCTCACTATCTGGTCTTTACTCTAAACTGATTATTTTGTTTTCTACTTTCTCTCTAACAAAGCTGAGTCTAATGTCCATGTGTTTAGCTTTAAAATGATGTTTAGGATTGGCATAAATAGTGATTGCTGCCTGATTATCACAAAAAAAATTTTGCACACCACTCTTAAGGTGACCAAGCTAACCAAGCAAAGACTTGACCCACATCAATTCTTTTACAGCAAAGCAAGAGGCCATATACTCAACCTCCATGATAGACTGAGCAAAAAACTTTTATTGTTTCCTACTCCAACTGCAAGCCCCATCACCCACATATAATACATATCCAGAAGTGCATCTCCTCATCGGATCATCACCATAACTGGCTTCACTCCAAGTATTGATGTCAGTATTCTCCCCACCCAAATGCAACCATAGATCCCTAGTTCCTATCAAATATCTAAGGACTCTCTTAGCTGCCTTCCAATCCCTCTTAGTGGGAGCATTTAGACTTCTACTCAGCACTTCTTCAGCTGCAGCTAAATCCGACCAAGTACAATTCATAAAATATATTAGACTTCCCACTACTTGCCTGTAAGGAATAGTCTGCATGAACTTCTGTTCATCAGGAGATAATTCCTCGTCTAAGACTATGACTCCTTCTTCCTCACTCCCCTCACTTCCCTTCTTCAACTCCATTGGAGTTGTACAACTATTAGCTTTATCCATTTGAAATTTTTCAAGCATGTTCCCTATTGCTTCCTTTTGAGTCAGTCTTATAATTTTTCTTTTTCGGTCTCTCTCTACTTGAAATCCCAAAATATATTTTGCTTCCCCCATATCTTTCATTTCAAATCTCCCCTTAAGAAAGATTTTCAGTTTATTAATTTATTCCATTGATTTACTTAAGACAAGCAAATCATCAACATAAATTGCAATAAATATAAAACATTCCTCATCTTCGAAAACATAGATTGAGTGATTTGAGCTAATCCAGATATATCCCAGACCGGTAAGAAACTCATCAAGCTTGTTATTCCACTGTCGAGGCGCTTGTTTGAAACCATAAAGAGATTTAATCAACCGGCATACCTTACTCTCCTCTCCTTCCTCCACAAACCCTTCGGGTTTTCCCATGATGATCTCCTCTTCCAATTCTCCATGCAAAAAGGTTGTTTTTATGTCCATCTGGTGCACTTCTATGTGTTCCGCTGGTGCCAGGCTGAGAATTATCCGGACGGAGGGAAATCTGACCACCGGGACAAAGGTTTCCTCGTAGTTAATTCCCTCCTTTTGTGTAAATCCCTTTGCCACTAGTCAGGCCTTGTAGCGATCGATTGTGTTATCTGGGTTCAGTTTTAATTTAAAAACCCACTTACAACCGATTGGTTTTTGGTTAGGTGGACAATCCACCAGCTCCCAAGTATCAGCTGCCATAATTGAGGCCATCTCCTCATTGATGGCTGTCTTCCACCAATTTCTTTCTTGACAAGTCATCGCCTCTCCATAAGTTTGAGGTTCATCTTGATGAGATAGTTTAGTTACCTTGTTATTAACCTGTTTTTCTTGCAGTCTTTCGCTACTTCTCCTCCCCCCTTCAAAATCTGAGGCCGGAAGAGATGGTTCTTGTGGATTCTTTCGAACAAACTCGGCTTCTCCTTCATCCCTTGATTCCGAATCAATTTCCACCACGTCTTTCGCTTCGGGTAGAGTTGTCACTGGAGTTTCCACAGCCGAGTCCTTTTCGGTCTGATTTGTACCTGTAAGAATGTCATCTTCTCTAAAACCTTGATAGTTAGAGAGATCAAAGTCATCAGAATTTTCTGACTCAAATATGATTTTTACTGACTTTGTATATTTGAAAGGATCCACAGACTTTCCTTCATCCATAACTACTAGATGCTTTACTAAGATTATATCTTCTATTTTTATATCATAAACTCTATATCTTTTAACATCCTCATCATATCCTAATAAGTATCCCGGTTTTCCTTTAGGATCTAGCTTATAATTAGACCGATATGTATCTAGACTGAATACTTGACTGCCGAAAACCTTTAAGTGAGATATGTCTGGTTTCCGGCCTGTCCAACTCTCATAAGGTATTTGATCTTTTATAGCTGAAGTGAGAACTCTATTTTTGAGGTAATTAGCACAGTTCATTGCTTCTCCCCAAAACCTTTTTCCTATCTTCTTATCTGACAACACACTTCTAGCACTATCACTTAGTGTTCTAACTGTCTTTTGGTGTTGGACCCTATCTTCCCTCAAAAAATCCTCAAACTGATTAGAAGTATACTCTCCACCATTGTCACTCGTTATTCTCTTGATTGGAGTTTCATGGAGTTTTTCGCTCCAAGCTTTATATTGTCTAAAATAATCATGAGCTTCGGACTTGTTTTTCAAAAAAAACACTCGGGAATACCAAGACCAATCATCAGTGATAGTCATCATAAATCTTTTCCCCCCCTGGTGAGGGCACTTTAGCCGGTCCCCAAATATCTGTGTGTACTAGATCTAGAATTTTTTCTCCCTTATAGGTGGTTGTTTTAGGAAAGGGTAATCTGTGTGCTTTACCTTGAGCACATCTATTATAATCACTTATATTATCACTCTAACTAAATTGAATTCCTTCCACCACTCCCATCTTTTTCATCTCTCTTAGCTTGTCTAGATTCACATGCCCAAGCCTCTTATGCCACATCATAATATCATGTACACCAACATAATAAAGTTTCTTCTTTTCATTACTTAAAACCAGCGTAAACATCCCATGGCTATCTTTCTCAACAATGAGATAGACATCCTCCTCAAAACTAAGAGTAAAGACTCCTTCCCTAATGCTAGTAAAAAAACCCCTTATCATCTAATACAGATGTAGAGATGAGGTTTTTGTTCAGCTCCGGAATAAACAATACATCGGAGAATGTTACTATGGATGCCTTTTCTTCTACTAACACTTTCAAATCTACCGATCCTACAAGAGTAGTGGTGACTTTTCTCCCATCCTTATACTCTATCTCTACAGTGGGAATATTTAATATCTTAGTGAACAGGTGCTTATCTTTACACATGTGCATGGCGTCACCTGAATCTAAAATCGAGCCTGCTTCACCTTTCAGTCCACCGTAAGCACATTTCTGCCTTCGTGGTATTTCGACCTCGTTTTTCGCCTCCAACTCCTCATCTAAAAGCAGCTCATCGTCCTCGTCCTCAGATTCCGCCTCATGTACCTGTGTCACAAGGGCCTTTTTCTTTCCTCTTGGGGTATCACTGGTCTGCCCCTCCTTTAATCGAAGCTCGGTTAGCTTAGTGCACTCTGCGATATAATGCCCAGGTTTCTTACAAAAATGACATAAACCTTTGGGAGCCCTTGGTTCGAACTTGTCAATCTGGTTTTTTTGCTCCCTCCCCCCATAGTTTCCGACCGGTTTCCGGGAATCCTTGTTTTTGTAATCGGTCGCAATTTCCAAGGCTGGGCCACTCTTTCCTCCCCTTCGGATCTCAATTGTATTCTTCGAACGAGAATCATCCCTAACATTGAGTTCCATATCCACCTTTAGTCCGGCAAGTCTTGCACACGGTTGACTATGTTCTCGAACTCATCGGGTAACTTCATCAGTAAACAGTTAACCTTTTCTTTTTCACTTAAATCTTTTCCCGCACTCCTTAGCTCCAGAAAGAGTGTAGCAAGCTCATTGCAAAAATCAAACATCTTCTCCCTTTTGTATACATACTCCTTAACTTTCTAATCAACCAACTGTTGTTGCTTAATCGTACCACTTTGGTACATCTCTATGAGAGCCATCCAAAGATCGGATGCCATTTCTATTAGCAAATGAGGACATGCAAGTCTTTGAGTGGGATGGCGTAGGATGAAGTGCTTTGGCGCCATATTGTTGAAGTCCCAGGTTTCAACATTATTCTCCTCGTTCCTCGGAATTGGTGACATGAATGCCGAACCAGTTGTCATTGGTGTGGTCGCCTCTTTCTCCTTTCCTTTGTCCCTCACCTCTACTTTTTTTGTTTCCTCCGTTGAAGGTGGATCCTTTTTTCTGGTGAATCTGCTTCCTCCAAACCCTAGAGGAATTCCAAGACTTGATGGACGCCCCAACCGTCCACTCACTATCCCCCAAAACCTTTTTTCGCATAGAGCTATCATCATACTTTCCCAGTATATAAAGCCAGTTCCATTAAAGATTGGTACCTTAGAGGGTGGGCCCATAACCTGAAACTTTGAGACCTCCATAAGTCCTCAGAGTGGACAGCTTCCAAAAAGCCTTTAGGATAATCTTGTCCCTTTTGTGTTTCAGCAAAAATAACTCTTACCCTGACAAAAAAAAAGATTGACCAACTTCACCTCTGTGAAGGCAAGAATCCCTTGAGTTGATAGCAAAAAGAATCTTTGAATTTGCTCCCCTGAGCAGTATGTTATGGAGGGTCAAAGTTGACCTTTTGTACAGAAGCTCTCTGGGAGAGAGGGTCCTATCTTATAATTTTTCTAAATCCTATCTCTCTCACAGACTCTATCTACTGATGTACGGAGCGAATCACATTACTTTTCCGTACACAAAAGTACAGCTGCCGGTGTACTTTCTGTATGAATACTGTTATACATGGCCTAAATGTCGACACGTGGTACGTCCGGATTCGCTCTCTTAATCCTCGAAGATGCCGCGATCAAATGTCATTCCGCCACGTGTCATTCGATGTGGCGATGACCACAAACCGCCGAAATCCTCTTCCGCGATCTTGGCGTTAATTCAGGTCGTCCGATTAAATTCACATTTAATCGTAGCCGTAATAAATACATGCGCGGTATTTGTTTCACTAAAGAAACAAATGCGCGGTATTAGTTTCTTATCCGTACCGGAATCCGTACTTTTTCATTTATTGGATATATGTCTCCCGTAATCAGTTACAGTTAAATGAACTATTCTACGTATAAATGTTTAAATAATTATCAAACCCTATATTAAGTAACACTACTTCTAGACTTAACGGCTAAGGCTAACGGCTACCGACAGTTTGCCGGCCGGTAGGTACCACGATCAAATCCTGTGGCCAGCGTATATCTTTTAGTTAATAAAACCCCTAACTAAAATATATTTTCCCGTAAACCTCTGGATAGCCTAGGTAGCCATGGCTCTAGCTCCCTCTCGAATTTCTCAGTGACTGGGACAAGTTTGAGAAGTTCGAGAGAGAAGTTAGAGGTAGACTGCCTCGGCTTCTTTCTTATTTCTATTCAGACCTAGAAAATACTTTAAAAGACCATTAATTTCTACAATGTACTTCTGGATATGTATTATATGTGGGTGATGGGGCTTGCTGTTGGAGTAGGAAACAACAAAAGGTTTTTGCTCAGTCTACCATGGAGGCTGAGTATATGGCATATACCCTGCTGTAAAAGAATTGATGTGGGTCAAGTCTTTGCTTGGTGAGTTTGGTCACCTTAAGAGTGGTGTGCATATTTTTTTTATGATAATCAGGCAGCAATCGCTATTTATGCCAATCCTAAACATCATTTAAATGCTAAACACATGGACATTAGACTCAGCTTTTTTAGAGAGAAAGTATAAAATATAATAATCAGTTTAGAGTACCAACCAGATAGTGAGATGGTAGCAGATATGATGACCAAACCTGTGCCTTCCCCAAAGTTAATTTTCTGCAGGGAGAAGTGTGGTCAAAAATTGAAGATTGACTAGAAAATAAGGGGAGTGTAGAAATTGATGGTTTCGTTTAGTATTTTATAGGTCCAAAATAAAACGCAGGAAAGAAGCTAATGCAATTTGCCTCTAACTTCTTTCTTCAACTCCCGCACTTGTTACAGTTACTGAAAGTCGGAGATGAAGCTACAGCCATGGCTGCCTATGATATCCTTAGATATACGGGTAGTAGATTAGTTGATTTACTAAAATTTAAGCTATTCTAAAATTTTGTGGTCTCCATTGACCCACAAAATGAGCAGCCGATAATATTTGCCCCTTCTACTTTCCCGCTGAATAAGCGCCGCCCAGGCAAACAAATATTCTGACCACTCTCACCCTTGTGAGGACAAGACTCCCCTGAGTCAAACGCAAAAAGAATCACTGAATTTGCTTACCCGAGCAGTAAGTTATGGCTGGTCAAAGATGACCTTTATAGTTACAAGCTCTCTTAGAGAGAGAGGTACCTAAATATTACTAAGTCTCGGTCTGCCTACTCACGACTACCTACTATTAAACCCTAGTCCAATAGGAACACTATAAAGTACAAGAAGGTACAATGGGCGATGTACTTATTGTACAACTATTGTACGACAAGGTCTATAAGGTGACACCTGTCATATCGGAAGCCATGGTTCCTCCTCCCATCTTCTCCGGTATCAAATAATGTGGCGCCACGTGGCACCGCGTGACGCTATATCTGTATGCCGCCAAAAAGCTCACTTCGCGTGGCGGCTATAATGTCGGCCGTCCGATCAAAACATATTTTACACGGTTCAGATTCGCGTACATGCAGAAATTGCTCCTTTAAGTTAGACTGCTGTTAATTAGCTGTTTCGTTAATGTTTATATATTTATGAAACCCATCACGTGTATCGTTTCGTAACGCCTTAATGGTTAAGGCGTTAGGCTACAAAAAATCTAGAGGTACGGGTTCAAACCTAGACCTAGGCATCATTTTAGTCAAAATACCCTTAACTGCAAAAACTGCCACTTTCTAAATATGGCGGTAGCCATGGCGCGCCTTTGATCCTTACTCTCTTTCTTTAAAACAAAACTAAATAGGGAAGTGAACTATTAATTACCTCTTTTCAACATATTCGAGGCAGGATTTGATCTTGGAACCTAACGGCCGTCATAGCTACCGGTAGCCGGTTGCTCTATCCATTTAGTCTCTGACTAGTGTTAAAGTATATTGTGTTTGATAAATAATTAAACATTTCTACTCTGACAAATTCAATTAACGGAACTATTTACAGGATACATAAGTTCGGTTACGTAAATGTATGGATTAAGGTAAGGACGAAAAAGTAGTACCGCGTATTTGTTTCGATAGCGAAACGAATACCGCGCAGGTATTTATTACGGCTACGATTAAATGTGAATTTAATCGGACGACCGGAATGAATTCCGAGATCACGGAAGAGGATTTCGGCAGTTTTTGGTCATCGCCCCATTGGATGACATGTGGCTGAATGACATTGGATCGCGGCATCTCCAAGGATTAATGGAGCAAATTCGGATGTACCACGTGTCGCCATTTAGGCTATGTCGTACAGTATTCGTAAAGAAAGTATACGCGCAGTTGTACTTTTGTGTACGGAAGTATAATATGATTGGTTCCGTATATCAGTAGAAAGAGTTTATGAGAGAGATAGGACTTAGAAAAATTGGTATATATGACCCTCTTTCCCAGAGAGCTTCTGTACAAAAGGTCAACTTTGACCCTCCATAACTTACTGCTCAAGAGAGCAAATTCATAGATTCTTTTTGCTATTGACTCAAGGGAGTCTTATCTTGAATGGGGTAAAGGTGGTCAAAGTTTTTTTCTGCCAGGGTGGCAATTATTCTTGCTGAAACACAAAGGGGTCCGAGATATCCTAAGCACTATGTTGCTTTCTTTCACTAAAATCATTTACATTGTGTCATCCCAATTCCAATTGCTTTCTCCTATGTCCTGCAATCGGTTAATGATATTATCATACTCTTCAGGTAGTTTCATCATCAATGTGTTCACTCTTTGTCTCTCAGACCATGAGTTACCTGCACTCTCTAGATCTCTAAACAATGCTCCTAAATCATCGCAATAGTTATTCATGCTTCCTTCCTTATAAGTATAGACTACGATCTTTTTTTCTTGCCAACTATTGCTTTTGCAATGATCCACTCCTATATTTTCTAACTAGTGATATCCAAATCTTAGATGTAGATTTAACATGGATAAGGGGAATGGCAATCCCTTTCGCTACGCTTTTAGAAATTAAGAGCTTAGCAACCTTGTCTTTGTAGTTCCACTTTTCATACTGAGATATATCGGTCTAAACCGTTGTCAATGTTGTTGGTGGTGTTAGTTTCAATTTCTAGATTAATATGGTATTTTCTATGTCTAAATTGATTAGTAAAATAGGAAAAATGAAAGGGCGGACAACCTGCCTCCACCTCCTCTCTCTAGCCACCATACTTCTTGAAGTCACTGAAGGACAGACAGGGTGGTTGAGCCATGGCTGTCTTAAGTTCATCAAGCTGGACTAAAGAGTGACTTATGTCACTCTCAACAAAAGGTTTTGTCTTGCAGGACTCGACCTCCAACAGGCAGAGCAAGGAGTAGCCGTCAGCTCTAACAAGTTTGTCGTAGAAGTCCGTTACAAAACATAAGGTGTGATATTTATTTAAATGTTGTTTCGAGGATCTAAACCGATTAACTAAATTACGGATAGAGTACATAGAGATTCCTAAAAATTGGGTACGACACGTCATACACGAAACAAATAAACCGGACATTTGTTTCGACGGCTAATACTGAAAGTTGGTTAGGATCCAACAGCACGTATCATCGTCGGGATCCTAAAGTGGTCGCTTCGGCGGTTTTTGGGCGTGACATGACCTAGCGCCACGTGGTGAGATAACATTGAAGAGCAGGAATCTCGGGGAGCATAAAGACGAGTGAGACAAAGAAACGCGTCCATCCAATGGCCTTGCCGTACACAAGTCGTACATCAACTACATCAGCCGTGGTACCTTGCTGACCTCTAAAGTTATATGATTGATTCGTACACTAGAAGATAGGGATTGTGAGAGGGGTTTAGGACTTAGAGAATTTGGTAGGTAGGGGCCTCTCACCCTTAGAGAGTTTTGTATAAACTTGGCATCTTTGCCACTTCATAACATATCAGCAGGATAGCTATTTTTACTGATTCTTTTTGCTACAAACTCAAAGGAGTCTAGACTGCACAAGAGTGCACTCAAACTGTCAATTTTTTTGCTTGGGCAATAGTGGTTGAGGTTGAAAGTGGGTTAGTTAAGAACTATATAGAGGCTTCTTGAATTTTATATTCCAATGTAGGACACAGAATTTCAGGTTATCGGCCCACCCTCTAGGGTCCTTCAATGGATCTGGGTTCATCTATTGGGAAGCCATGATGATGGGAGCTTTGTGTGAAAAACGATATTGGGGTATTCTCAGTGGACAAATGAAACGTCCACCTCAGAGAACTCCAGCAGGTTTTAATGAAATAAGGTTTTTCTGCAGCATTACTTGCAACAGCAGAGAAGGCAGATGATAGGGACAACAGCTTGTCCGAAAAGGGGAAAGAGAAGGAGACGCCTCTAGCTCCTAATACCATGGCACCGGGAGCGGAGGCCATGAAGATCGTGGAGAACGATACCCAAACTTGAGAAGAGATCAACATGGTTTCCAAAAACTTCATTTTAAGACACCTCACTCAAGCCTTGACAACCCCCCATATTCACATTTACAAGACCAAGGAGTTATTGGTGAGTTTGATGAAAATTTATATTGTTGGTACTATTCAAGAGCTCTAGTTGGCTGAACAAAAGTTAGGGAATTATACTTACAAAGGGGGAAAGATGTTAGACAATTGTAATGATCTCTCTTTTTTTATTTGGAGATGGAGAGTGTCAGGTGGACAGGTAAAATGAAGATGAAAGTTAACACTCTCATCATGAAGCTACCCGACGAGTATGAAAACATAGTGTACCGAATACAGGTAATGAGAGACTGTTCATGGAAGTGGAACACAGTGGTCTGAATGATACTTGTGTAAGAGAACCCAATTGAGATTAGGAGAGGGGGAAAGAGCATCCAAACTCAGGCCGTAGGAGGTAACCGATGGGGGAAGGATCCGAAAAAACCATTCGGAGGAGAGAGAGATCAGTCACGAGGATCGAGGCTCCCAAAAGGTCTATGCCACTTTTGCAAAAAGCCGGGACACTTCATAGCAGATTGTGTCAAGCTGTCGGAGATGAGGCTCTAAGAGAACCGTGGAGGGGGTTTTTGCAGAGGGAAGAAGAACACACTTGTAGTCACAAAAGTGAGAGGAGAGACGGAGGACGAGTCCTCTAAGGAGGAGGATGAAGAGCTTTTTCTTGACGAGAGTCTGGAAGAGAAGGAGATCCCTCAGAAACAAAAGTGAGCTCTCGGAGCAATTCGGGAAGCTCTACATGAAGGATGGAATATCGACTTAGGTGCATCAATGCATATGTGTCGTGATAAGCACCTCTTTACTAGGCTAAGAAAAATCTCTACTGTAGAGATAGAGTATGGGGATGGGAGTGGTAACAACAAATCAGGTGGGAACGGTAGATCTGAAAGTCTTAGTGGAGGGAAAGACTTCTATACTCACCTTCTCAGATGTACTCTACATTCCTAAGATGAGTGAAAATCTTGTCTATACGTCTATGTTAGATGACAAAGAATTTGATAGGGAGTCTTTACAGCTAAGTATGGAGATGAAGTCTATTTCACGGCAGATAAGGGTAGCTAAGGAATGTTTATGCTTAACTTGAGTAATGAAAAGAACAATGCTTACTATGTTGGTGTTCCTTAGTTGATGATTTGGCATAAGCGATAAGGGCATGTGTATTTTGATAGGTATAGGGAAATGAAAAAGCTCGGTGTAGCAGAAGACATTCACTTTGGGGATAATGAAATGATAGATGATTTTAGTGGCGGTGATTAAGGTGAGGCTTATAGATTTCCCTTTCCCAAAGACGCCACAAATAGTGGTGAGAAAGTGCTAGATCTTGTCCACACAAATATCTGGGGACCTGCAAAAGTACCTTCGGTTGGAGGAAAGAGGTTTATGTTGACAATAACCAATGACTAGTCTAGATAGTGTAGAGTTTACTTCCTAAAAACAAAGTATGAAGAACCAAATTACTTCAAAGAATATAAAGCCTGGAGTGAGAAGTTGCATGAAACCCACATTAAAAAAATAAGGAGTGATAATGGGGGAGAATATGTTGTTTTGAGAAAACTGCTGGTACTGAAGATGAAGAAGATGCAGAAGTAGTCATCGTAGAACAAATCAAGAGAGGAAGCTTCCACAAATACCGATGGCTGAACAACAACTTTGACAGACTATAACTTTTAGAAAAACGCTCTAAACCTCCCAAAATTTGCCACACTTTAGATAACATAAAAAGGAACACACACACAAAATTTCAATCAATTCCGCTCACAAATCTGTGAGATATGTAGAAATGAAATTACATAAAACTGAGTGTACACTTTTCATATCATTTGTTCCTAAAAATCAAATTCACTAAGTCCTACTTTTATACACCGAAACTACACTAAGCTGTACATCTAACATTCTATCACAAATATTTACACCAAAGTTCAGACAACGTAAAGTGATAATGATCTAGTCACGCCTCGTCACTTTTTCTTGGCGGCGGCTGTCAGCGGTCGGATTAGAGGATTTGGCACCGTAGAATTGACTTCACGCACTCCAATGGTCCTGCCAAATTTCCGTACGTCCACGGAGGACATACTCACGTATTCTCCCAAGTGACGACACGTTTCCCAAGTGTGAATGAACCGTGAACTCCCAACTTCACTGTCACACTAATTTCGGTAAGTACTGAAGCGAACTCAACCAAAAATAGCTTAAGTCCTGAACAGCTCTCTCTCACAGCTGAGGCATAAAGAGGACTAAAGCTTTCTAAAAACAACAGAATATACCTCTAACCAGTTTGAGAAACACTTGAGAGGTGAGGGAGTTCACCACCAAAAAACTATACCATATTACTCGGAACAAAATGGGGTAGTTGAGAGGTTGAACTGAACACTAGGAGATAATGTATGGAGTATGTTGGCAGACAAGAAGAAAGAGATTTTGGGCAGATGCCATGAACTATGCTAACTACATTACAAATAGAGTCTTTACCTCAGCCGTAAAAAGAATGACATCTTATGAGAGATGGGTTGGAAGAAAACCAGATATCTTCCACCTTAAAGTATTTGGTTGTTAAGTTTATAGTCTTGACACGGATAGGAAAAATTGGAAACTAGATGCTAAGAGAAAACCTAGACACTTTCTAGGATATGATGAGGATGTCAAGGGATATAGAGTTTATGACTTAGCAAAGAGAGATATCATTTTGGTCAAGCATCTAGTTATCAATGATGAAGGGAAGTCATTTGACCCCTTTAAATATACCAAGAAGATAAGAATCAGATTTGAGTCCGAAGGTAAGGAAAATTTCATTTTTTCCCGAAAGGGACATGAGTGAAACCTGGATTGCAAATTCAGGGGAGATCCAAGATACAAGAGATCCACCACAAACCTCACATAGATCTATAGACTTCTAGGAGACAGAAGAGGAGGAAGCGGAACTGGCTTCGATGGATAGGGGAGACAATAAGACAGTAAGGAGAAATACAAGACTTCCCTCCATCCCAGCTTCAGAGTTTGAGGGAGGGAGAAGGAGCAGCAAAAGGATACAAGAAAACCAGGCCGCTCACAAGGTAACTAAGCTATCCCACCCAGATGAGCCTCGGTCATACTCAGAGGGAGTGATTAGTCAGTAGAGAGATAGATGGATTAGAGCCATAAATGATGAGATGGCCTCCATCATGGAAACAAATACTTGGGATCTAGCGGAATCTCCTCTTGACAAAAAATATTTTAGGTGTAAATGAGTGTTTTAACTAAAATTGAACCTAAAAAATACAATTGCGAGATATAAGGCTCCATTGGTAGCTAAGGGGTTCACCCAAAAGGAGGGGATTGACTATTAGGAGACTTTTGCTCCTGTTGTTTGGTTCCCATTAGTAAGGATTCTCCTCAGTCTGGCAGCAGAGGAAGCATGGAAATACACCAAATGGATATTAAGACTGCCTTTCTCAATGGTGAGTTAGAGGAAGAAATTTTTATGCGATAAGCTGAGGGGTTTGTTGTGGTAGGAGAAAAGAGCAAAGTCTGTTGACCCATAAAGTGCTTATATGGATTAAAGCAGGCTCACTGACAGTGGAATATGAAACTAGATGAGTTTTTTACGGGTCTGGGATATATTTAGATCAGCTCTGACCATTCTATCTATATGTTTGAAGATTAGAATGGTATCATTTTTATTGCAATTTATGTGGATGATCTGCTTGTGTTAAGTAAGTCTTGGGAAAAGATCAATAAGTTAAAGAAATATCTTAGAAGCAGATTTGACATGAAGGATTTGGGGGAGGCAAGATATATTTTGGGAATCCAAATGGAGAGAGATAGGGGGAAATGGATTATCAAACTTACCCAGAATGAAGAAATAGGTAATATGCTTCAGAAATTGCAAATGGAAAAGGCAAACAGTTGTACCACTCCCATGGACTTGAAAAATGTTAGTGATGGGAGTGTAGAAGGAGAAGTGATAATCTTACAATATCAGATGAGTCCAAAGGAGAGAGAGTTTATGAAGTCTATTCCTTATAGACGGGTCTTAATAAGTTTGATCGATTTCTTGAATTGTACAAGGCCGGACATAGTGGCAGAAGTAGGATTCCTTAGTAGGAGTCTTAAAGATCCTAGAAAGAGCAATTGGGAGGCAGCCAAGAGAGTCATGAGTTATCTAGTAGGAACTAGAGAGTTATGGTTGCATTTGGGAGGGGAGCACACTGATATCACTACTTGGAGTGATGCCATTATGGGGATGCACCAGGACACACGGCAACCGTATGTCGCAAGCTGGCACGTAAAAAAGCTACAGTGGCGTCAAATTCCAATTCCAATGGTGACGCCAAGACGGCTCTCGTTTGGCTCACTTACTCCTCTTCTAATTCTACTACCTTTATCGGCTTTGTTGACTCCGATTGGGCGCAAGATGAGCTTTCTTGTTATTCCACTACTGACTCATGTTTTTTCTTAGGAAATGGGTTTTTCTCTTGGTCTTATAGGAAACAACCTACTACAGCTTGCTCCAGTACTAAGTTGAAATACATGGGTGCATGCCATGCCACTAAAAAAGTTGTTTTGGCTTCGAACCCTTCTCACCAATCTTGGTTTTCCTCCACCCGGACCTACTCCCATCTACTCCGATTCTCAAGGTGCCCTTCCTTTGATCAAGAATCCAGTTCACCACAAGCGCACCAAGCACATCGACATCGAATATCACTATTTTCGGGAGCGTGTCGAGGATGGAACCCTTCAATTTCTCTATGTGAAATCTGCGGATCAAGTTGCTGACTTTCTCACCAAAACTCTTCATCGCCCCCATTTTGAGTAGCATCATTTCTCCTCTGGCCTTCGCCCTCCACCTTCCTCCTAACTCTTCTAATTACCCTTTATTTTTCATCTAAAATACTACTTTGTAGTTTTAGCTTGAGGGGGGGTGTTAAGGGTAATTTCCGGTCTTTTACCGTACGCCCACCTTAGTCTCATTTTGTCCTAGGTCAACTGAGACTGTACTCCACTTATTCAAGTAAAGTCTCGTCCACTTAGTCTTTTTTCCTATGAGAACAAAGATTGTACTCCACTTATTCAAGTGCAGTCTCGTCCACTTTAGTCTCATTTGTCTCACGTGGACAAAATCGTACTCCACTTATTCAAGTGTGGTCTTATAATTGTACCTTTGGTCATATTCTTTCCTTTTCTTTTCGTCGATCAACTTTGACTAATTGATTTGGTCTTTGTGTAGCCGCCCAAATCTACTTTGTGTAGCGTAGTACACTACTATCCACAATAATTAGCATTTTGTCACTTTGTATAAAAGGATCTTGTTTCACAATGAAATTATCAATCTTGATCACACAATTCCAAATGCTTTGACTCTCTCTGTCTTTTATTATGGCGTCCAATAATCGTACTCCTATAGGGGAGCACACTGATATCACTACTTAAAGTGATGCCAGTTATGGGGATGAACCTATGAGAAGATGCACTTATGGGTATGTGTTGTATGTGGGGGAAGGTGCTTGTTGTTGGAGCAGTAAGCAACAAAAGGTTTTTGCTCGGTCTACTATGGAGGCTAAATACATGGGCTCTCTTCTGCTTTGAATGAGTTGATGTGGGTCAAGTCCTTGCTGCAAGAACTGGAGTATATGAAAGATGGAGTGCATGAAGTATTTTGTGATAATCAAGTTGCCATTGCAATTGCAGCTAATCCAAAACATCGTTTCAAGGATGAACATATGGACATAAGATTGAGTTTTGAGAGAGAAAAAGTTGAGAATAAGATTGTGAATCTTGTATATAGATTAGATGAGGAAATGATGGTTGATATGATGACAAAAACAATGCCTTCTCCCAAGTTGAAATATTGTAGAGAAAAGTGTGGACTAAAACTGAAGTTAAAGTTAGACTAGAAAATAAACGGAGTGTTCAAATTATTAGATTAATAGGATATTTTATAGGTCTAAATAGATGAGCAAAATATGAAAAAGGAAAGGGCGGGCAGCCAGCCTCCACCCCCTCTTTCTAGTCATTATACTTGTTGTAGTCAATGAAGGATAGAGAGGGTGGTTGAGCCATGGCTACCTTAAGTTCAACAGGCATGAGTAAAAAGTGACTTATGTCACTCTCAACAAAAGGTTGAGTTCGGCAAAACATGAGGTGTGATATTTATTTAAATGTTGTTTCGAGGATCTAAACCGATGAACTGAATAACGCATAGAGCACATAGAGATTCCTAAAAATACAATATGACACATCATACACAAAACAAATGAGTCGGATATTTGTTTCGACGGCTAATACTGAAAGCTGGTTTGGATCCGATGGCACGTATTATCGCCGAGATCCCGGAATGGCCGCTTTGGCGGTTTTTTTGCTTGACATGACCTGGCACCACGTGGTAAGATTACATTGAAGAGCAGGAATCTCGAGGAGCATAAGGACGAGTGAGACAAAGACACGGGTCCATTTAATGGCCTTACTGTACACAGGCCGTACAGAAAGTACATCAACCGTAGTACCTTTTTGTACTCTACACTCGTGTAATTGGTTCGTATGTTAGAAGATAGGGTTTGTGAGAGGGTAATAGAACTTAGATAATTTGGTAGGTAGGGACCTCTCTCCCTTAGAGAGTTTTGTATAAACTTGGCATCTTTGCCACTTCTTAAATTATCGGTTAGTTGGCCGTTTTCAGTGATTCTTTTTGCTACGGACTCGAGGGAGTCCACACTGCACAGGGGTGCACTCAAACCATCAATTTTTCTGCTTAGGCAGTAGCGGTTGTGGCTGAAAGTGGGTTTGTTAAAAAATATCTACAAGCTTCTTGAATTCTGTAGTCCAATGGAGGACACAGAATTGCATTGTTGCTGCCGCTATCACCTTCGTCAATGGTGTCACTTCAGCTAAAACTCCTTTTTCTCCTTCGATAACAATATTTTCTCCTTCCTCATCTTCATCCTCGGTGATGGTGGGGGCTGGTTTGGCTGCTGTAGTGGTGGAGGTGACAGAAAAACGCGTTCTTCCAAACCTAGGTGGAGGTGGGCATCGAACTTGTCCGGACACTATGCCCCATAGGTGCTTTTGTTGAAAATAGGAAATTAATACTTCACTTCCATATTTTAAATAGAATGTAAAAAGAGAGAGAAAGAGAGAACTAAAGGCACGCCATGGCTGCCGCGTCATTTAGAAAGATTTAGAATGAAATAGAAGGTATTTTACTATTTGTAGCAAAATACTGCCTCAGGCCGAATTTGAACTAAGGTCTACGAACTACAACTTAGACCTAAGCCTTATCCATTAAGGTACAAGCGAAACGATATACGAAATACGTTTCACGAATATTCATCTATTTATTAAATGGACTAATTTGCAGCAGACTAACGAAAGCACGCATTAATCAATTCATGCATGGAAGCGAATTGAAGCCGCATAAATACAAATGATCAAACGGCCACAATTGCAGCCGCAACCCGCAATAAACTTTTGGCAGCCTTTAGGGATAGCGTCACGCGACGCCACGTGGCACCATACTATTGGATACCAGAGAAGATTGGGAGGAGGAACCATGGCTCCCGTTTTGAAAGGCATCACTTTGAAAGGCATGTCGTACAATGGCCGTCCAATAAGTACATCGCCTAGTGTACCTTCTTCTACTATATAGTATTTCTATTGGACTAGGGTTTAGTAGTAGGCAGTCGTAAGTAAGCAGACCAAAACTTAGTGAAATTTAGGTACCTCTCTCTAAGAGAGCTTGTAACTATAAAGATCATCTTTGACCAGTTATAACTTACTACTCAGGGCAGCTATAACTTACTGCTCAGGGGAGCAAATTCAGTGATTCTTTTTGCGTTTGACTCAAGGGAGTCTTCTCCTCACAAGGGTGAGAGTGGTCAAAATATTTGTGTGCTTGGGCGGCGCTTATTCAGCGGGAAAGTAGAAGAGGCAAATATTATCCTACTGGCTTTACATAGGATGCTCATTCTCTGGGTCTATGGAGACCACAGAATTGCAGCTTCTCAAACAATTCTCCCTCCATCATCATTTCCCAATAAAGAAAGTCTAATCCATTAAATAAAGGCACCCTAGAGATGGGGCCAATAACTTACAATTCTGTGGTCCATTGACCCAAAGAATGAGCAACCTATGTAAAGCCTCTACGATAATATTTACCCCTTCCACTTTCACACTGAATAAGCACCGCCCAGACACACAAATACTTTGACCACCCTCACCTCTGTGAGGACAAGACTCCCCTGAGTCAAACGCGTAAAGAATCACTGAATATCTCCCGTGAGCAGTAAGTTATTTCTGGTCAAAGATGACCTTTATAGTTACAAGCTCTCTTAGAGAGTGGTACCTAAATTTCATTAAGTCTTGGTCTGCCTACTCACAACTACCTACAACTAAACCCTAGTCCAATAGGAACACTATAAAGTACAATAAGGTATAATGGGCGATGTACTTATTGTACGGCCATTGTACGACATGGCCTACAAGGTGACGCCTATCAAATTGGGAGCCATGGTTTCTCCTCCCATCTTCTCCGATATCCAATAATGTGGCGTCACGTGGCATCGTGTGACGCTATCTTTGAATGCCGTCAAAATCTCACTTCCGATGGCGGCTGCAATGATATTCGTCTGATCAAAACGTATTTTACAGAGTTCAATGTTTCGTACATGCATGAATTGTCCCTCGTCGTTAGTTTGGTGTTAATTAGCAGTCGCGTCATTGTTTATGTATCATTAAAACCCGTCAAGTGTGTCATTTTGCAAATGCCTTAGTGGATAAGGTTGACGTCTATTTGTAGTCCACAGACCTAGGTTCAAATCCGGTCCTAGGCTTCATTTTGGTAAAATATCATCCACTTCAAAATCAGCCCCCTTCCAAATAAGGCGGCAGCCATGGTGTGCCTTTAACCCTCACTCTCTCTCTTCAAAACATAACTAAAATAGAAGAGTGAACGATTAACTACCTCTTTTCATCAAAATCCTTAATGGATGGGAAATAAAAAAGTCATCGGTGGTAAAGTCAAGGAAGGTAGAATTAGGATTTAGCACTGAGCACGCATTTGGCGACGAGACATTCTTGTAGCTAAAGTAGCGACGACCAACGATAAAGTAGCTTCGTTGCTACATACTAGAAGTGACATAGAAATTGTTTGTTTGCTTCGTTTCGCATAATTTCTAGTCGTACAGTATAAGTGACGTGGAAATTGTTTGGTTGTTTCGGTTCACGTAACTTCTAATCGTACCATGGAATTGACGTGGAAAATGTTTGGTCTTTTCGGTTCACATAAGTTTTAGTCGTACCGTGTAGTTCAAGTCGGTTAGTAGTTGACTTTCCTTTTTAGTTAACTAAATCAGGATGGCTTTCTTTTGTCCGCCAAATATTTCGCCACTCGTTTATTAAAAGTTGTATCCATATATATTTGTTGAGACTTCGTGGTAGACTCTATCTTTTAGAGGCGTGGTTTATTTTGGAGGCGTTGAAAGAACAAGGAGTAATGAAGCTTTATACTTAGATTGTTTTTAATATATTGAACCACGGAGGAATACATTCCTTGTTAAGTGTTTATTGTTCAATTTTATTGTTGTGTAAACTTTCAATTGGTATCCGAGCAAGTTATAGGCAACTCTTGCCAGTATAGCGGAGAAAGGGAAATCCTTAGCCAAACCTAGTGGAACAGTTAGTGGAGGAGTACAGTATGATGGGTTTGACAAATGGGGAGAGAAAAATGTGAAGATGGACAAGGAAATGTTCGATCGCTTTCATGACTTTCTCAAAACACAAAAAAATGGACAGCAATTAAGGAGGCATTGGTAATTCTCACAACTCAAAGAAAAAGAAAAAGAGGAAACGTAAAATTTTTGAGGAGGAAAAGGAGGACAGTGAAGATGATGATCTTAAAGTTTTCAATAAAACCATCGACTTTACAGATTCCAACTATGCAATTTGGAAGCGATACATTCGAGGAGCTTTCACACCGAAAAAACTTTGGGACATCGTGATTGGGGAAGAGACGCGACCGGATCCTTCCGTGGATGTGGTCGGAGCAAAGAAGTGGGACAAGAAAGATATGGCGACTTCCATCGCATTAATACATAGTTGTGCCAGTTTTATGCATGAACATATTTTCCCTCATGATAAGGCTTATGTTCATTGGACCGCTTTGCAAAATGCGTTCGAAAAAGGGTTTGAGGCAAATGAAAATTATCTCTTTGAGGAGTAAATTGGGTTTAGAATAAAAGAGAATCAGTCCATTGATGATGAAGTCAAAAGGTTTAATGTCATCATAGAGCAACTTAACTCACTCAATAACTTCCCTACAAAATTTTGAGAGGTTGTGTGTTTTCATATGGATTCTGTTGAAAGAGAGGTATTTTGTAGTCTTTCTTGTGGACTTACTGCAGCCCTCATACTTGTCGTAAGCACTGAGGACCTGTAGGCAGCCATGGCACTAAAGGAGACAGCCATGGCTCTCTATTGCAGCTAAAGGAGACAAGTAAATCATGAAGTACAGACTTTTTTGGAAAATATAGACTGCCACTTGTGGGACTTCATGCAGTGACCTCCGGATGTCCGCCGTACGAATTAGATATCCGCTTTATCCGGTAGGTCTTGATAAAATCAATACATGTATATGGCGCGATATTTATTTAAAACTATACCGCGCCGGATATTTCATTTAACTAATTATGGGACAATTTATACATGGATACATACCGGTCCGCACGAAATCAGGACCGCACGAAATATACAAATTAACATTTAATTTCGACGGACGAGTTTGAGGTGGAAGAGATCCTACAGTCGCGCCGTTCTCGGAAATCCAACTCCAACCAATATTTAGTGCGTTGGAAGGGCTACGGTGCTGAGGATGACTCTTGAGTGGACGAGGAGGATCTCCATTCCCCTGAGTTGCTGCGCCGGTTTCAGCAGTGCGGAAACTCGGCTACACCGGAGGGGCAATCGCAGTGGCCGCAATACAGGAGCGAAGCGCGGTGTCGCAACCATTGCAATTATATTGGGGATACGGCAACGGAACGCAGCGGCGATGTTACCGCGTTGCATCGCTATAGCAACGCGGCCACCGCAGGGCAACATGGTTAAGATGCCGTCAGAGAATCGCAGCGCCACCTCTGCGCTGACAGAGAAGCGCAACGGCGCAATTGTGTTTCACCACGTCGGTAACAACGAACCCTCGGTTTCGCCGCAGCGACGCAGCTTCAAAAATGTTGGGCGCTGGGATACCCTCACACGTTGCGATGCTTCGGAGTTTCTAGAAGTGAAACCCTCGACCCTTGTTGATAAAGCAGCGATCCACCCTCGCGAACAACCTAGTCTTGACAGCTTAGAAATTGCTTTCCTCCGCACAGTCAGTTTGCCTTCCCTTCTGCAACTACCAAAATTGTCTTGTACAGTGGTGTTTATGGCGTCGTCGTCCTCTCCACCACCGAAAAGGAGGAGACTTCTACGAGTGGGGCAAGAAGATGTAACCCGTCCCCAGAGATTATTAATGGCGGCAGAGGCCATAGTAGAGGTAGACAGGAGGAGAGAGGCAAAAGTGCAGCCGGAACCAGAAATAACTGCCATTAGCGAGGTAGGGCCGGCAGGGACCAGTGGAGGGGAGTGGTTGGAAAACTCACAGGACCCCGAATACACCTCAACCCGAGAATGGGATCAAGACTATAAAGAAGATCATGAGCTCTCGGAGGTGGAGGAACCAAAACGAGAACCAACCCCTCCGCCACTTGAGGAGCGCGCCTCGGATCTCGAGGTGATGAGGGACCCCAACAAGGAGAGTACCGCTGACGAGCAGTCCTCCGAAAGCGCGGAAAAGCAAGCGGAAGTAGAATACCATAGTGGTGACGAGGTGTTTCTCCTTCGGGGAAGTCAAAGGGAGACGGCCGAGGAGAGTGAACAAGGAGAGGAAATTCCCGATTACCTCTTTCCACTCCCTGCCGACACGCAACATCCGGATCTCACCTTCGGCTTTGCGAAACGCTTGTATTGGGATCCCAATGAGTGGGTCGAGGAGTGGCGTACGAGAAAACCTAGGGACCCTATCTTTATTCTCGCCAGCGTACCAACACACCCGGCCTGGAATTTTATAAAAACAAAAGACCTCGGGAATAAGCACAAAGGTTAGGTGCAGTTAAACCCACGCACTCTACCGTTTTTGAAGTAGTGGAGGACAACTACCGCTACAGGATAGATGTTTCTAGGTTACTCCGTCAATATCACCCGTGGGATGTCCGCCTCCATGACAACATCTCTAGGGCAGAGGTCACCTCGAGGTACGGGCACTCAAGCTAGCCCGAAAGAATGCTCTTCAGCGGGCCCGAAGTGCAAGGAAGCACGTGTTCTTCAAGTTGCGAAAGGTACATCGGTGGTAACCAGCGGACGAAGAGGCTGAGGCAGTTCCCCCAATAATCTGTTGATATTTGAGTATTTTCTAGGTCTGTATTAGGATAGAAAAAGAGCTGAGGCGGTCTGCCTCTAACTCCCCTCTCCAAGCCCCCACACTTGTTGTAGTTACTGAAGGCTGGATAGGGAGCTAGAGCCATGGCTGCCTAGGCTCTCTAGAGGAGACAGGGGGAAAATTAGGTAGACTAACCAAAAGTTAGTTGACCGACCTTGGAATTGATCCTGGTACCTGCCGTCCGTCAATCCACATTAGCCGTTAGCTCTAGCCGTTAAGTTTAGGACAGATATTACGATATATAGGGTTTGATAAATATATAAATCGTTATATGTAGATTAATCCGTTTAACGGCTAATAGATACTTAGTACATAGATACAGTTTGATTTAGTACGAAGTACGGTATGGGGACAGAACGGATACCGCGCATTTGTTTCGATAGCGAAACAAATACCGCGCGTCGAATTTCAGCGGCTAGGATTATAGTTGGTTTTGATCGGACGGCCACGATAGGCGCCGCAATCACGGAAAAGGCATTTTTGGCATTTTACGGTATTTGCCACGTCAGATGACACGTGGCGTGATAACATTGGACTACGGAAATTCCGAAGATTACAAGAACTAATCCTGATTTGACACGTGTCGACATTTTGGCTATGTCGTACAATGGTCGTACATAAAGTACACCGGCACCTGTAGTTTTCTGTACGACACAGTAATTTGATTGGTGTCGTACTTTAGTAGATAGAGTTTTAGAGAGGGAATAGGACTTAGAAAATTTTGGGTAGGCAGCTACCTCTCCCAGAGAGCACCCTGTATAAATGGCAAACTTTGGCCAGCCATAACTATCAATTTACTTGACCATTTTCAGTGATTCTTTTTGCTGCAAACTCAGGGGAGTCCACTCTACACAAGGGTGTAGTCGGTCAGAGTTTTTGTCTGCCAAGGTGGCTGTATTTCTAAGGGAAAGTCAAAGTGGGTGAATGTGTCCAAATCTCATATTCTAACTTTGCATTCTGTGGTGGAACTGAGCACACAGAAAGTGTTATTTCACAGGGGTGAATCTATATTGGGGTTCTCACTGTCAAGGGGTCAGCCACTTGGGTTTATATTATCTTGGAGTCGGCACTATCTAGATTAGCTTCTTTTGGATTTGCATACTCTGAGGGCCAATGGAGGTCTCAGAGTTTCATAATCGAACCCGAAGAACCCCAGGGTGCGGCACCTAAGGAGCCAACACTGGCGGCCATTCCGTTGCAACCCGAAGCACCGGACTCTACACCCGAGGAGGGGAAAGACAAGGTTAAGGAGCGAATCACTCGGAGGCATTTGGCAGCGGCATATCATCACATTGCGTTGCTGGAGACCCGATGTGAACAACTCCAAAATCAACTCGACGCCCTTCGCCAAGAGTTCGAGGAGTATCGCCAGGAAACTTACGACATACTTCGGCAGTTGCAATTTCCTTAAGTCAGTCAAAGTTCAGCGGGACGCTGAATCCTTAGTGGGAGGCATTGTAATCAGGTTACAAGATTCGGGTACTTAGTGGCTAGGGCTAGGCTGCTATAGTTGCGGTTCTAGAGCAGCGCTGCTGCGATTCTAGACTAGCGCATCGTAGCAGCATAGCAATTTAGCAACGTAGCAATTTAGTAGCGCCGCAACATAGCAGCGCAGCATAGCAACGCCGCAGTCTGTAGAATGAGCGCTATAGTTCTAGAAGAATGTTTGGATAGATCTAGGTTGATGGGGAAGGTCCACGTGTTTAGTTGTAGCGTACTAATTTGAGTAGTAGCTAGTTAGTTTAAATAGTCAGGTAGGCTTGTGAATAGAGGACCTGAAGTAGACCTACGCAGCGAGCGCAACCTTGTAACCTCTTCCAAGTAATAAAGCGCAACCTTGTCTTCTAGTGATGTGTGCTCCTACTGTTGCTACGGGAAGATCCTTGGTGATTTTGTTGTGCTTTGTGGTGTGGTGTGTGCACTATTGACCCTTTTACATTTTGCAGGAATTGGGACATATGCAATCTGGTCCTCAAATCATCTGAAGCGACAACTAGGCAGCAATTGCTATAGCCTTTAACCCCAACCATCACTTTAAGAGAAAACATATGGATATTAGACTGCATTTTGTTTGTGAAAATATGCTTTCAAAGGTCATTAAAATGTGTTATTTGCCGGATGAAAATATGGTTGCAGATATGCTAACTAAAGCTCTTCCTGCACCGAAATTACAGTTTTGCAGAAAGGCTATTTGTCTAATTAAGTAATTGAGACTAAAGCTTTAGGGGAGTGTTGATTTTGAAAGCTTTGTCTTTAGTATATAGAGTTGTGTGGGAAGCTTAAGTTCTTCGAACATTTTTATGAAGTTTATAATGTAATACTTACCTTAAATAGTATGACACTAGAAAGTTTTTTAAGAGTATTAGTACGGTCACATATACACGCGTCAGCTTTTTAGACAGTGTAGGAAATGTGGAATGGTCATGGCCACATGTCATCTATCGGACGACTGAATTTGTCGGATCGAGCGGACGGAAAATACCCGGACATTTGGGAACACTGATACCAAAAAGCAAAAATACGAGACGTTGATTCACATCAGATTAACGGCGAGAATTCTGAGGGGGGGCACAGATGACGAGGAGCTTCGTAAGCGTCCCAGGTAGTCCTACAAGTTTACCACAGCACGTTAGAAGTATTTTAGGTTGTTGACTAAGCAAGCAACATTATATGTACGGCATCATATTTTCAAATACCTGAAGAGATTATTTTTGTAGTGTAGCGCTTTAGAAAATAGTGTTTCACTATTCATTTTTAGGCTAGTTGGAATTAGGTTTGAAGTACAGTATGGTACCTTTTCGTACTATCGTACGGTACTACTATTCAAGGTACAGACATTTGATAAACTAATAGGCAGTAGATGCTCTCTCAAAGTATAAAGATTAGGACTTAGATATATTATTGTATCCAATTTTGGGATAAGGGAAACCAAAAGGCAGTATTTGGGAAACTTGCAGGTCTTGTATCTTATGGTCTATTGGGTCAATTTTGTAGAAATTAATGGTTTTTAAAGTATTTTCTAGGTCTGAATAGAAATAAGAAAGAAGCCGAGGTAGTCTACCTCTAACTTCTCTCTCCAACTCTCATACTTGTCGCAGTCACTGAAAAATTGGAGAGGAATCTAGAGCCATGGCTACCTAGGCTATCCTGAGGTTTACGGGAAATAAATATTAGGGGTTTATTAAGTAAAAGGATATGCGGCGGCCACAGAAATTTAACCTGGTACCTGCCGGATGGCAAGCTGCAGGTAGACGGTAACCTTAGCCGTTAAGACTTGAAGTAGTGTTAGGTACTATATGTTTTGAAAATTAATTAAACATTAATACGTAGGATTAATCATTACACTATAATTGTTTATGGGATACATAGAACCAGTAGTGTAAAAGTACAGATTCCGGTACGGATAAAAAATCAATACCGCGCATTGATTTCGTAAGCGAAAAAAATACCGCGCATGTATTTATTACGGCTTCGATCAAATGTGAATTTAATCGGACGGTCAAAATTAGCGTCGAGATCGCGGAAGAAGAATTCGACGGTTTGTGGTCATCGCCACATCGGATGACACGTGGCAAAATTACATTAGATTGTGGTATCTCCGGAGATTACGGCACCGAATCCGGATATGACATGTGTCGACATTAAGTCTATGTTGTACAATTTCCGTAAATAAAGTACGCCGGCGGTTGTACTTTTGTGTTCGGAGGATAAATCTGATTTGCTTCGTCCATCAGTAGATAGAATTGTGAGAGAGATAGGACTTAGAAAAATTAGGAGATAGGATCCTCTCTCCCAGTGAGCTTCTGTACAAAAGGGTGACTTTGACCTTCCATAACTTACTACTCAGGGGAGCAAATTCAGAGATTCTTTTTGCTATCAACTCAGGGGAGTCTTGCATTCACAGGGCTTATGGTGGTCAGATTTTTTGTTTGCCAGGGTGGGAGTTGTTCTTGATGAAACACAAAGGGGTCAAAATTATCCTAGAGGCTTCTTGGAAGCTGTCCATTCTGAGGACTTATGGAGGTCCCAGAGTTTCACGTTATGGGCCCACCCTCTAGGCTACCAATCTTTAATGGAACTGCTTTCATATACTAGAAAAGTATGATGATATAATCTCTATGCGAAAAAAGGTTTTGGGGGATACTGAGTTGACGATTTGGGCGTCCATCAAGTCTTAGAATCCCTCCAGGTTTGGAGGAAGCAGATTCACCAGGAAAAAGGATCCACCTTCAACAGAGGAGACAACTGAAGGAGAGGTGGTGGACAAAGGAAAGGAGAAGGAGACAACCACACCAATAGCAACAGGTTCGGTATTCATGTCACCTATTCCGAAGAACGAGGAGAATGATACTGAAACCTGGGACTTCAACAATATGGCGGCAAAGCACTTCATCCTACGCCATCTCACTCAAGGACTTGCATGTTCTGATTTGCAGGTAGAAAAGGCATCCGATCTTTGGATGACTCTCATAGATTTGTACCAAAGTGGTACGATTCAGTAACAACAGTTGGTTGATCAGAAAGTTAAGGAGTATGTATACAAAGGGGGAAATATGTTGGATTTTTGTAATGAGCTTGCAACACTCTTCATGGAGCTAGAGAATGCGGGAAAGATTTTACTGAAAAGGAAAAGGTTAACTGCTTACTGATGAAGTTACCCGATGAGTTGGAGAACATAGTCAACCGTGTGCAGCACTTGCCTGACTCAAGGTGGATATGGAACTCAGTGGTAGGGATGATTCTCGTTCGAGAGAATAAGATTGAAATCCGAAGGGGATGAAAGAGTGGCAAAGCCTTGGCAACAGCGACCGATTGGAGGAACAAGGATTCATGGAAATCGATCGGAAATTATGGGGGTCGGGAGCAGAAAAAACAGACCGACGAGTTTGAACCAAGGGCTCCCAAAGGTTTATGTCATTTTGTAAGAAATCGGGGCACTATATGGTAGAGTGCAGTAAGCAAACCGAGCTTCGATTAAAGGAGGGGCAGACCGGTGGTACCCCGAGAGGAAAGAAAAAGGCCCTTGTGACACAGGTACTTGAGGCGGAATCCGAGGACGAGGACGATGAGCTCCTTTTGGATGAGGAGTTCGAGGCGAAAAATGAGGTCGAAATTCCACGAAGACAGAAATGTGCTTACGGTGGATTGAAAGGTGAAGCTGGCATGATTATAGATTCAGGTGCCTCCATGCACATCTGTAAGGATAGGCACCTGTTCACTACGATTAGAAAGATTCCCACGTAGAGATAGTGTACGGGGATGGAAGGATAGTCACCACTACTCTTGTAGGATCGGTAGATCTGAAAGTGTTAGTAGAAGGAAAGACATCCATATTAACATTCTCCGATGTATTGTTTATTCCGGAGCTGAAAAAAAACCTTATCTCTACATCTGTATTATATGATAAGGGTTTTTTCACTAGCATTAGGGAACAAGTCTTTACTGCTAGTTTTGAGGAGGATGTCTATTTCATTGCTGAGAAAGGTAGCCATGGGATGTTTAGGCTGATGTTAAGTAATGAAACGAAGAAACTTTATTATGCTGGTGTTCATGATATTATGATGTGGCATAAGAGGCTTGGGCATGTGAATCTAGATAAGTTAAGAGAGATGAAAAAGATGGGAGTGGTGGAAGGGATTCAGTTCAGTGAGAGTGATAATATAAGTGATTGTAGTGGATGTGCTCAAGGTAAAGCACACATATTACCCTTTCCTAACAGCCACCGATAAAGGAGAAAAAATTCTAGATCTAGTACACAGAGATATTTGGGAACCGGCTAAAGTGCCCTCACCGCGAGGGAAGAGATTTATGATGACTATCACTGATGAATGGTCTCGGTATTCCCGGGTGTATTTTTTGAAAAACAAGTCCAAAGCTTAGGATTGTTTTAGACAATATAAAGCATGAAGCAAAAAACTCCATGAAACTCCAATCAAGAGAATAAGGAGTGACAATGGTGGAGAGTATACTTCTAACCAGTTTGAGGATTTTCTGAGGGGAGATGGGGTCCAACACCAAAAGACAGTTCTAGAAAACCCGGAACAGAATGGGGTAGCTGAAAGGTTAAATAGAACACTAAGTGATAGTGCTAGAAGTATGTTGTCAGATAAATAGATAGGAAAAAGGTTTTGGGCAGAAGCAATGAACTGTGCTAATTACCTCAAAAATAGAGTTCTTACTTCAGCTATAAATGATCAAACACCTTATGAGAGATGGATAGGTAGGAAACCAAACATATCTCACTTAAAGGTTTTCGGCAGTCAAGTATTCAGTCTAGATACAGATCGGTCTAATTAGAAGCTAGATCCTAAAGGAAAACCGGGATACTTATTAGGATATGATGAGGATGTTAAAGGATATAGAGTTTATGATCTAAAAATAGAAGATATAATCTTAGTAAAGCATCTAGTAGTTATGGATGAAGGAAAGTCTGTGGATCCTTTCAAAAATACAAAGTCAGTAAAAATCATATTTGAGTCAGAAAATTCTGATGACTTTGATCTCTCTAACTATCAAGGTTTTAGAGAAGATGACATTCTTGCAGGTACAAATCAGACCGAAAAGGACTCGGCTGTGGAAACTCCAGTGACAACTCTACCCGAAGCGAAAGACGTGGTGGAAATTGATTCGGAATCAAGGGATGAAGGAGAAGCCGAGTTTGTTCGAAAGAATCCACGAGAACCATCTCTTCCGGCCTCAGATTTTGAAGGGGGGAGGAGAAGTAGCGAAAGACTGCAAGAAAAACAAGTTAATAAATAGGTAACTAAACTATCTCATCAAGATGAACCTCAAACTTATGGAGAGGCGATGACTTGTCAAGAAAGAAATCGGTGGAAGACAGCCATCAATGATGAGATGGCCTCAATTATGGCAGCTGATACTTGGGAGCTGGTGGATTGTCCACCTAACCAAAAACCAATCGGTTGTAAGTGGGTTTTTAAATTTAAACTGAACCCAGATAACACAATCGATCGCTACAAGGCCTGACTAGTGGCAAAGGGATTTACACAAAAGGAGGGAATTAACTACGAGGAAACCTTTGTCCCGGTGGTCAGATTTCCCTCCGTCCGGATAATTCTCAGCCTGGCAGCAGCGGAACACATGGAAGTGCACCAGATGGACATAAAAACAACCTTTTTGCATGGAGAATTAGAAGAGGAGATCTTCATGCAAAAACCCGAAGGGTTTGTGGAGAAAGGAGAGGAGAGTAAGGTATGTCTGCTGATTAAATCTCTTTATGGTTTGAAACAAGCACCTCAACATTGGAATAAGAAGCTTGATGAGTTTCTTACCGGTCTGGGATATATCCGGATCAGCTCAGATCACTCAATCTATGTTTTCGAAGATGAGGAAGGTTTTATATTTATTGCAATTTATGTTGATGATTTGCTTGTCTTAAGTAAATCAATGGAAAAAATTAATAAACTGAAAACCGATCTTAAGGGGAGATTTGAAATGAAAGATATGGGGGAAGCAAAATATATTTTGGGAATTCAAGTAGAGAGAGACCGAAAAAGAAAAATTATAAGACTAACTCAAAAGGAAGCAATACGGAACATGCTTGAAAAATTTCAAATGGATAAAGCTAATAGTTGTACAACTCCAATGGAGTTGAAGAAGGGAAGTGAGGGGAGTGAGGTAGAAGGAGTCATAGTCTTAGACGAGGAATTATCTCCTGAAGAACAGAAGTTCATGCAGACTATTCCTTATAGGCAAGTAGTGGGAAGTCTAATATATTTTATGAATTGTACCCGGTCGGATTTAGCTGCAGCTGAAAAATTGCTAAGTAGAAGTCTAAATGCTCCCACTAAGAGGGATTTGGAGGCAGCTAAGAGAGTCTTTAGATATTTGATAGGAACTAGGAATCTATGGTTGCATTTGGGTGGGGAGAATACTGGCATCACTACTTGGAGTGATGCTAGTTATGGTGATGATCCGATGAGGAGATGCACTTCTGGATATGTATTATATGTAGGTGATAGGCTTGCTGTTGGAGTAGCAAACAACAAAAAGTTATTGCTCAGTCCACCATGGAGGCTGAATATATGGCCTCTTGCTCTGCTGTAAAAGAATTGATGTGGGTCAAGTCTTTGCTTGGTGAGCTTGGTCACCTTAAGAGTGGTGTGCAGAATTTTTTTTGTGATAATCAGGCAGCAATCGCTATTTTTGCCAATCCTAAACATCATTTTAAAGCTAAACACATGGACATTAGACTCAGCTTTGTTAGAGAGAAAGTAGAAAACAAAATAATCAGTTTAGAGTACAGACCGGATAGTGAAATGGTAGCAGATATGATGACCAAACCTGTGCCTTCCCCTAAGCTAATTTTTTGCTGGGAGAAGTGAGGTATGAAATTAAAGATTGACTAGAAAATAAGGGGAGTGTAGAAATTAATGGTTTTTAAAGTATTTTCTAGGTATGAATAGAAATAAGAAAGAAGCCGAGGCAGTCTACCTCTAACTTCTCTCTCTAACTCTCAAACTTGTCGCAGTCATTGAGAAATTGGAGAGGAAGCTAGAGCCATGGCTACCTAGGCTATCCTGAGGTTTACGGGAAATATATATTAGGGGTTTATGCAGTAAAAAGATATGCGGCGGCCACAGGATTTGAACCCGGTACCTGCCGGACGGCAAGCGGCCGGTCGACGGTATCCTTAGCCGTTAAGACTTGAAGTAGTGTTAGGTACTATATGGTTTGATAATTAATTAAACATTAATACGTAAGATAAATCATTTAACTATAATTGTTTACGGGATACATAAAACAGGTAGTGTAAAAGTACTGATTGCGGTACGGATAAGCAAAACAAATACCGCGCATTGATTTATTACGGCTACGATCAAATGTGAATTCAATCGGACGGTCGAAATTAGCGCCGAGATCGCGCAAGAAGAATTCGGCGGTTTGTGGTCATCGCCACATCGGATAACACGTGGCGAAATTACATTGGATCGTGGTATCTCAAGAGATTACGGCACCGAATCCGGATATGACATGTGTCGACATTAATGCCATGTTGTACAATTTCCATACATAAAGTACACCGGCGGCTGTACTTTTGTGAACGGAGGAGAATTGTGATTGGTTCGTACAGGCAGTAGATAGGAGCTGTGAGAGGGAAGTAGGAAAAACTAGGACTTAGGAAAATTTAGGTAGATAGTCCTCTCTCTGAGAGTTTGTATAAATTGGCATCTTTGCCACCATATAGCTTATCGGCTGGTTGGCCGTTTTCAGTGATTCTTTTTGCTGCAGACTCAAGGGATTCCAGGCTGCACAGGGTTGCAGTGAAATTGTCAGTTTGCCTTCTTGAGCAGAAGTGGTCGTGGCTTAAAGTGGGTTAGTTAAACACTATCTAGAGGCTTCCTGTATTCTGTAGTCCAATGGAGGACACAGAATTGCAAATATTGTTTTCCTTGGTCTTCACGGCCGTCGCTCTAAGTGTCGAGGCGATAGGAGTAAGAGGTCTCTTCTTCCTTTTCCCCTTTTCGGACACTCCTGTCTCCACTATCTGCCACCTCCATTAGAGTAGATGTTGCTGCAAAAAACCACACTCCATCAAACCCTGGTGGAGGTATCTTTAGTGGACGTTTCACTCGTACGCTGACTATACGTTAGTATCGTTTTTCACACAAAGTCACTATTATCTTGGCTTCCCAATAAATGAACTTACATCCATTGAAGATGGGCACCTTAGAGGGTTGTAATTTTGTGTCCGCTATAAACTTACATAATTCAGAAATCCTCTAGGTAGTGTTAAATAGCCCTCTTTCAACTACAACCACTGCTGATCAAGCATACAAATTGTCAACCTAACTGCACCTGTGTGCATTGTGAAATCCTTTAAGTCCACAGTAAAAAAAATCACTGAAAAAGCCCAACCAGGCGATAAGTTATGAAGCGGCAAAGATGCCAATTTTTACAAACTCTCGAAGAGAGAGTCTGTTGCCTACTAAATAATGCTAAGTCCTTAATCCCTCTCACAACTCCTATCTTTTGTAGTACTATCCAATCATATGACTGTATACTACAATAAGGTACTACGGCCGATGTCCTTTTTGTACGGCCTGTGTACGACAAGGCCATTGAGTGGACGCGTGTCCACTTTTTACTCGTCATTAAGTCTTCAAGATATCCTCTTCCAAATGTTATCTCTCCACGTGGTGCGAGGTCATGCCACGTTCAAAAACCGCCAAAGTGACCATTTTGGGATCTCGGCGGCGATATGTGTCGTTGGATCAAAACCGACTTTTAATGTTTGTTGTTGAAACAAATGTCCGATTCATTTGTTTCATGCGGGATCATGTCTCCTTCAGTGATTGCAACAAGTATGGGGGCTATAGAGAAGAGGTGGAGGCACACTACCTGCGCTTTTCTTTTCTTTTTTCACTATTCTATTTAGACCTAGAAAATACTCTTTATATCTAGTTATTTCAACACTTCCGTTATTTCTTGTCTAGTTATAATTTCTCTTTTAGTCCACACTTTTCCCTACAATACTTTAACTTGGGAGATGTAATTTTATGACCTCTATTTGTCCACAAATGTCTAGCTTATATAAAGCCTATAAAATAATATTTGCACTTTTGTCTTTGGTAATGAATAAGTGCCACCCTTGCACGCAAAAACTCTGACTGACTACACCCTATTGTAACGTTGACTCCCTTAAGTCCGCAGCAAAAAAAATCACTGAAATTGCTTGCCCGAACATTAAGTTATGGCCGGCCAAAGATGGCCTAAAAATACACAAGCACTCTGGGAGAGAGGCGGCTACCTTGATTTTTCCTAAGTCCTAAGCTCCCACTCTAAACCTACTTCAAGTATAACCTAACCAATTAAATGACTATAAGGTACAAGAAGGTACAAGTACAGCTGTACTTTTTGTACGTGTTGATTTTAAAAGCTTTATTCTCAGTAGATAGAGCTATGAGGGGAGATTTGTAACTTAGAATAATTTTGGATCAAAATTGGTGTAATACTTACCTTAAATAGTGTGACAATAGAAAGTTACTCTAAGAGTATTTGTACGATCACATAGACACGCGTCAATGTTTCAGACTATACAGAGAAAGCGGAATGGACCTGGACACATGTCATCTATCAAACGACTGAGTTCGAGAAATCGGGCGGACGGAAAATGAACCGGATATCTGGGAATGTAAATATATAAGGTAAAACACCAGACATTGATTACGATTAGACTGACGGTTGGAAATTGAGTGGGGACCACAGATGATGTGGTGTTTCGTAAGCACACCAGATAGTCGTACAGCACATACCACAGCGGGCTGGACATATCTACAGTTTCAAACTAAGCCGGCAACATTTGGCGTACGACTTAACTTTGTAAATGCCTGATAGACAAAAAAAATTGTAGTTTAGTGGATTAAGAAATAGTTTTTCACTATTCAGTTTTTGGCTAGTTGCAATTTGATTTTTCAAAGTACCCGTGGTATAGTGACAAACAGTTTTAGTACCTTGTCACATTGTAATACAGTACTACAGTGCCAAATGTTATTTGCTGATTTGTTTGCTAGCAAAAGAAACACTCTAAGAGTATAAGTTTGAACATAGCAAATTATTGTGTACTCGGTTTTGGGATATTTGGAATCTAAAATGCAATTTTTGGGAAACTTGCAAGTCTTATATCTTATGGTTAACTGAGTCGATTTGTCTGTAACTTTGGGAGTTTATAGTGTGTATGGTGATTATCTAGTTTGCTGATTTTTGAGTAAATTTGACCAGTGAGTCAGTTTTTACAGTGTGACAAAGATTAGTGTTTGATAGGATTTCTTATTGGCTTCTGCTTAAGTATGTCTAATTCTACAACTACTGCTGCAGCACCACCTGCACCAGTTGTCATAGAACAACAGGTTATGGGCCTATCTCCAAGAATTCTTGTCATTAATGGCCAGAAGTATGCTTACTGAGCGGATATGGTTGAGTCTTATTTTGAAACTGCAGGCTTATTGGACATTTTGGATGGATCACTTGATGAAGTTGGTCCAACTTGGGCGAAAAAGAATTTGCAAGCTCGGAACACTCAAATTGTGCCTCTTGGAGAATATAGTTATGTCAAGAATCAAAATAAAGAAAGCGGTTGACATCTGGAAATCGCTAAAATCGTCTTATGAAAAAGCGAATGTTCAAGAAAAACTTATGTTGGTAGGAAAAGTTTGGGACTACAAATACTCGAGGGGAACAATGGCCGAGTATACAGATAACTTTTGAGCTCTCATCGACTCTCAAAGTTATCCTGAGTTTCAGCAAGCTGCTCTGATTATTAGAGGTCTTCCAAGCAGTATGAAAGATGCATCTGCTGAATTGAAAAAGCATGATAAGTCTAACTGGACACTTCAACTAGCTATCAATATTATCTTAGAGGAAGAGTCTACATCTAAGATGCTTAATGGAGTAAAGCAAGTAGAGGCCTTTAACACAGACTACGACAGAAAAAGACAGTTTAATAAATAGAGAAATCAATTTAATCAGGAAAAGAACCAGTTTAACCAGAACTAGGGTCAGTTTAAACAATTTAATCAAGGGCAGAATAGTAGATCTTTCACTACTTGTTTTTATTGTTCAGAGAAGGGTCATGGGTATACGTACTGTCGTAAGATCAAAAAGGGGAATGAAACAAGTTTATATATGTCAGGATGGCAGCAAAGTCAATTTAATCAGAGCTTTTCAAGTAATCAGTTGCAAAACAACTCTTTGTTTTCTTCATCTGTAATTCAAGAGGATGAATCTATAACTCTCAATGACCAAGATGATTCAGAGCTATTCGCAATGGCGGCAGCAATGAAGGGCTCAAAGGACGCCGGTTGGATCATGAGACTGGGGCATCGGCCCACATGTGTTGGAACAAAGGACTCTTTACTAATCTCAAGTCCACACCTGCAAAGAACATCTACTATGTCTGTGGCATGAGTGTTAAGACTTCTGCTCAGGGTGATGTGCCTTTGATGGTAAACATAGGTGGGAAGTCAATTGAAAGGATTCTTCACAATGTCTTATATTTACCGGATTTCAAAAAGAATCTATTTTCTACTTTTCTAGTTGAAAACAAAGGATTTGAGGTTAGCCTTAAAGGCGGTACGCAGGTTGTAAGCAAGCTAGGGAAGGTGGCAGTCACAAGAAATTGGGATGAGAGCAAAATGTATCGTATGGATATGGATAATACGAAAGAAAACGATGTTCTGTATTCAAGTGTTATTTCTGAAAATGAATTGTGGCATAAAAGACTAGGTCATGTTCACTATGACAGCTTGAAGAAGATGGTTAATTCTGGTAAAATAGAAGGTGTTTCTGTGACTAATCCGCCATTTAAAACATGTGATGGCTGCTCATTAGGAAAGATTCACAAGTTACCTTTCCGACAAGTATCAGAACATCGGTCTACAAAAGTTTTGTAGCTTATACATTTTGATGTTTTGGGACCGGCTCAAGTGCCCTCTACTGGGGGGGTCAGGTTTATGGTTACATTTACAGATGAATTCTCTAGGTTGAGGAAGGTGTATTTCATGAAAGAAAAGAGTGAAGTGTTTGGCCACTTCAAGCACTACAAGGCTTGGGAAGAAAAATTGCATAATGCTCCGATTTTGGAGCTAAGATCGGACAATGGAGGAGAGTACATCTCAAAGGAGTTTAACCAATTTCTTCTGAATGAGGGTATAAGTCGCCAGCTCACGCTTATTTACACACCACAGCAAAATGGTGTCTCAGAAAGACTAAATATGACTATTGTAAAAAGTGCTAGATCTATGTTAGCAGACAAAAATGTTGATATGAAATTCTGGGCTGAGGCCCTCAATTATACAGTTTTTCATTAAAAAAACAATAGGTTCTAGGTCAGTTAGCACTACACCTTTTCAGATATGGAGAGGTAGAAAACCAGATGTTAGTCATTTCAGAGTATTCGGAAGTAAATGCTTTGTTATAGACACTTCACCGAATACTTAGAAATTCAAACCAAAAGGTTTGCTAGGTTTTCTAGTAGGGTATGATGAAAACACCAAGGGGTATAGAGTATAAGTTTTAGATAAGAAAAAGATAATGGTTTCCAGAAATATAATTCTGAAAGATGAAAATGAATTTGCATATATTTTACAATAACAGAAATTCAGGCAGCAGAAAAAATCACAAGAATATGTTATATTTGACACGAAGAAGACGATATATTTTCCTGTTATTCAGCACCAGATTACAGATCAACTTTCTTCTGATCCTCAATGTCCTCTTACAACTCAAATGGAGCAAACTGAACAGATCCAAGATCAGACAGCATGAGTTTCTAGACCACCTAAGTATGCGAGACTTCCATCGGTCTCCGCCTTAGAATTTCCGGGGGGAAGGAGATCTAGCAGCCGCCTTCAGTCAAGTTCCCACTTTGCTTATTCTGCTAAGCCGAGAGAACCTCAGACTATCCAAGAAGCCTTCTCCTCACCTGAAAGAAATCACTGGATTGAGGCGGCAAATGACGAAATAAAGTCAATCATGCAAGCTCAAACATGGGAGTTGGTTGATCTCCCTTCGGACAAGAAAGCCATCGGCAGCAATTGGGTATTCACACTAAAGTTGAACCCAGATGGCACCATTGAAAGATAGAAGGCCAGACTGCTAGCCAAAGGTTACAATCAAAAAGAAGGAATCGACTTTGAGGAGACTTTCTCTCGAGTGGTAAGGTTTCCTAGTGTCAGGATTTTTTTAAGTGTAGCAGCAATTGAAAATAAGGAAGTGCATCAAATGGATGTAAAAACAGATTTCCTTCATGGAGAGCTGGAAGAAACTATTTATAAACAGCAAGCAGAGATGTATGTGGAAAATGGAAAAGAAAAACTAGTGTGCAAACTGATGAAATCCTTGTATGGGCTGAAATAGGCCCCTATACAGTGGAACCTAAAATTAGATGAGTTCCTCACCAAATTAGGCTTTAAAAGGATCAATTTAGATCACTTTAGTATGTTTTGCAAGGGGAGGATGGTGTACTGTATATTGTTGTGTATGTAGATGATTTGCTGCTTACCAGCAAATCTATGGATGATATAAATCGTATCAAAAGGGCCTTGAAGTCCAAATTTGAGATGAAAGACCTCAGTGAGGCCAAATACATCTTAGGCATACAAGTACAGAGAAACAACAATGAAAGATAGATCATGCTAACTCAAAAGGAGGTTGTAGTTTCCATGCTTGAAAAATTTGATTTGAAAGAAGTTGAAGGGTGTGTCACTCCTATGGAATACAGACAGAAGTTAGAGGGAATTGATTCAGATTTTGGCATTTTAGTTGATGATAGTCTAGAGTCAGGGGAGGAAGAATTCATGGCCTCAAAACCATATAGACAAGTAGTTGGCAGTCTCATCTATTTCATGAAATGCACAAGGCCGGATGTGGCAGCTGCTGTTTGAGCTCTGAGTAGGAGTCTGCAAAATCCGAAAAGGTCAGACTAGGAAGCTGCAAAGAGGGTTATGAGGTATATGGCAGGGACCCGGAATCTCAAACTTGTCCTCGGAGGAGGAGAAATCAAACTGCAAACTTGGAGCGACGCAAGCTATGGTGATATGCCCAACAGGAAATCAACTACTGGTTTTGTCTTGCAAATTGGAAACATAACTTGTTGCTGGAGCAGCAAACATCAGAAGGTCATCGCACAATCAACTATGGAGTCAGAATACATGGCTGCAAGTTCTACCTTTAAGGAACTTCTATGGGTAAAGGCACTTTTGCAAGAACTGAACACACGCAAACTGGTCCTCAAGTCATCTGGTGTGAGAACCAAGCAGCTATTGCCATCGCTTCGAATCCCAGCCACCACTTCAAGCCTAAACACATGGATGTGAGACTGTATTTTGTCCGAGAAAAGGTGCTAGCAAAGGTCATCAAATTGTGTTATTTACCTGATGAAAATATGGTTGCAGACATGTTAACTAAAGCCCTACCTACACCTAAATTACAATTTTATAGACAGACTGTTGGACTAAAGTGAGTAGCTGAGTCTAAAGCTTTAGGGGAGTGTTGTATTTAAAAGCTTTATTCTTAGTAGATAGAGCTGTGAGGGGAGATTTGTAACTTAGAATAATTTTGAATCAAAGATTGGTGTAATACTTACCTCAAATAGTGTGACAGTAAAAAAAAGTTACTCTAAGAGTATTTGTACAATCACATGGACACGCGTCAATGTTTCAGACTATACAGAGAAAGCGGAATGGACCTGGACACATGTCATCTATCGAACGAGTGAGTTCGGGAAATCGCGCGAACGGAAAATGAACCGGATATCTGGGAATGTAAATATAAAAGGTAAAACACCAGACGTTGATTACGATTAGACTGACAGTTGGAAATTGAGTGGGGACCACGGTGGTGTGGTGTTTAGCACCCCAGATAGTCGTACAACACAAACCACACCGGGCTGGACACATCTACAGTTGTCGACTAAGCAGGCAACATTTGACGTACGACTTCACTTTGTAAATGCCTGATAGTACAAGATTTTGTAGTTTAGTGGATTAAGAAATAGTGTTTCACTATTCAGTTTTTGGCTAGTTGCAATTTGGTTTTTGGAAGTACCCGTTGTATAATGACGTACATTTTTAGTACCTTGTCACATTATATTACAGTACTACAGTGCCAAATGTTATTTGCTGATTTGTTTGCTAGCAGTAGACACACTCTAAGAGTATAAGTTAAGGACTTAGCAAATTATTTTGTACTCAGTTTTGGGATATTGGGAATCTAAAAGGCAATTTTTGGGAAACTTGCAAGTCTTATATGTTATGGTTAACTAAGTCGATTTGTCTGTAACTTAGGAAGTTTACACTTTGTATGGTGATTATCTTGTATGCTGAATTTTGAGTAAATTTGACTTGTGAGTCAGTTTTTACAGTGTGACAAAGATCACTATTTGACAGGATTTCTTGTTGGCTTCTGCTTAAGTATGTCTACTTCTACAACTACTGTTGCAGCATCACCTGCACCAGTTGTCATAGAACAACAGAATGCATATCTAATAGATGGATGTAGAGACAACCTTTTAAAATAATGAATTAGAGGAGGTGTATATGGAAATTCCATAAGGATTTCCTAGAAAGTATGGTAAGGTATCGAGGTTATGGAAGGCTATGTATGGTTTGAAGCATACACCAAGAACATGGAACCATGAGCTTTTTAAGGTTTTACTAACTTTGGGATTTAAGAGGCTTACTGCAGATTATTGAGTGTATAATCAGGGAGAAGGTTAGGACATGATAATTTCATTGTACGTAGGTGACTTCATTTCCATTTCTCACAACTTGGGATTACTTAGAGGATTAAAAAATGAATTTCGAAAACATTTTCGAATTACAGACTAAGAGGATGCACAATACATACTGGGAATTCAGATTCAAAGGAGGAAGAACGGAGACATTAAGTTAAGCCAAGAAAAGTATGCAAAAGAGGTACTAGAAATATTTACGTTCTTAGATTCTAAGCCACTTGGAACTCCTCTTGATCCTCGTGACAAGCCATTTAATTTTGTTAAAAGTCTTGAGGCTGATGCTCCATATAACGAAGTGGTCGGAAACTTGATGTTTTTGAGTGTCAAAACTAGGCCAGAAATCACTATCGCAGTGAGGGTGATTAGTCGGTATTGTATGATAAAAAAAATTCATTGGGAGGCAGTGAAGAGAATCTTTAGATATTTGATTGAAACACTTAGTTTTGGAATTGTTTATAAGAGAGGTGAGAACTTGGGTTGTTATGGATATTGTGATGCCGACTATGGAGGGGACCATGAAACAAGAAGGTCTACCACAAGATATATGTTTTTACTTCTAGGAGGAGCCATCTTTTGGAATTCCTACTTGCAACCTACTGTGGAACTTTCATCTACGGAGGTGGAATATGGTCGCATGTCATGCTGCAAAAAATGACGTATGGATTAAAGAATTTTTATCAGAGGTTGGAGTGGAAATATAATGTATGCAAATATTGAGTGATAATTGTTGAAATAAATAGTTTTTGTATTTTCTAGTTTAAAATAAATTCGCGAATATATATATATAAGAAATGATGGCAGCCTGCCTCCATCTCTTCTCTCTTTTCCCCATACTTGTTGTAGTCACTGAAGGAGAGAGAGAGCGATGGAGCCATGGCTGCCTCAGCTCCATAGCAAGGACTAAAGAGTGACTTAAGTCACTCTCAACAAAAAGGTTGAGTCCGGCAGGACTCGAACCCCCGACCGGTAGAGCGCGGCTTAGCCGTTAGCTCTAAACCAGTCTGTCGTAGAAGTCCGATAGATTATATAGGGTTTCATTATTATATAAACTATTATATAGTACCGAAATGGTTTAACTAGAATATGAAACGAAACGAACATATAACTTGTTAAAGTTTAGTGCGAACGTCACTTCGCACGAAACAAATACTTGAACGGTCGACATTTAATGTGAGATTTAATCCGACGGGGCACGTCGTCGCCGAGATCGCGGAATGGTCACTTTGGATTTTATGGACGTGGCATGACGTGGCGCCGCGTGGAAGGATGACATTCGGTCGCGGGAATTCTGGAGAAACTACGAACAAGTGGAACAATGACACGCGTCCACTCAAGAGCCTTGTCGTACACCGGCCGTACAGAAAGTACATCGGCCATTGTACCTTTCTGTACTTTACAGTAATACTATTGGTTCGTACTTTAGTAGATAGGGATTGTGAGAGGGATTTAGGACTTAGAAAATATTTTGGTAGACACCTCTCTCTAAGAGAGCTTTGTATAAATTGGCATTTTTGCCGGCTCATAACTTATCGCCTGGTTGGCCGTTTTCAGTGATTCTTTTTGCTACGGACTCAGGGGAGTCCAGGCTACACAGGGGTGCAGTCAAATTGTCAGTTTGCCTTCTTGGGCAGAAGTGGTTGTGGCTTAAAGTGGGTTAGTTAAATACTATCTAGAGGCTTCCTGTATTCTGTAGTCCAATGGAGGACACAGAATTGCAGGTTATGGGCCCACCCTCTAGGGTGCCCACCTTCAATGGATCTGGGTTCATCTATTGGGAAGCCATGATGATGGGAGCTTTGTGTGAAAAACGATACTGGGGTATCGTTAGTGGACAAGTAAAACGTCCACCTTCGGGAACTCCACCAGGATTTGGGGGAGTAAGGTTTTCTGCAACAACAGCTGCCTCAGCGGAGGAGGCAGATGATGGGGACAGCAGTGTGTCCGAAAAGGAGAAAGGGAAGGAGACACCCCTCACTCCTATTGCCACAGTATCGGGAGTGGCGACCGTGAAGACTGTGGAGAACGATACTCAAATGTGGGAGGATGTAAACATGGCTGCCAAGAACTTCATTCTGAGGCACCTCACTCAAGGTTTGGCCACTCCTCATCTTCACATTTACAAGGCCGAAGAGTTGTGGGGGAGTTTGGTAGAGATTTATAGAGCAGGAACTATTCAGGAGCTCCAGTTGGCTGAGCAAAAACTATTGAGTTACACTTACAAAGGAGGAAAGATGTTAGATTACTGTAATGATCTCTCTTGTTTGTATATGGAAATGGAAAGTGCCGGGTGGACAGGTACAATGAAAATGAAAGTAAACACCCTTATCATGAAATTACCAGATGAGTTCGAAAACATAGTGTACCGAGTACAAGGAATGCCTGATAGTTCATGGAAATGGAACACAGTAGTCAGGATGATACTTGTGCAGGAAAACACAATGGAGATTAGGAGAGGAGGAAAGAGCATTCAAGCTCTAGCAGCAGGAGGGGACCGATGGGGGAAGGATCCGAAGAAACCTTATAGAGGGGAAAGAGATAATCCTGGGGGACAGAGGCCCCCAAAGGGTCTTTGTCATTATTGCAAAAAGCCGGGACACTTTATTGCAGATTGTGTCAAGTTGTCGGAGCTGAGGCTCCAAGAAAATCGTGGAGGGGGTTCTTCCGGAGGGAAGAAAAAGGCACTTGTGGTTACAAAATTGTCAGGAGAAATCGAGGATGAGTCATCTGAGGAGGATGGGGAGCTTCTTCTTGACGAAAGTCTGGAGGAGAAGGAGATCCCTCGGAGGCAGAAGTGTGCCCTTGGAGCAATTCGGGAAGCTCCACAGGAAGGATGGATCATCGACTCAGGTGCATCCATGCATATGTGTCGTGATAAAGAACTTTTCACTAAGCTACGAAAGATTCCTACTGTAGAGATAGAGTATGGGGATGGGAGAGTGGTTACTACAGATCTAGTGGGATCACTAGATCTGAAAGTCTTAGTGGAGGGTAAGACCTCTATACTTACATTCTCAGATGTACTTTACATTCCTCAGCTGAGTAAAAATCTTGTCTCTACGTCTGTGTTAGATGACAAAGAGTTTGATACCTTCACCAGAAAGGGAGTCTTTACAGCTAAGTATGGGAATGAAGTTTACTTCACTGCAGATAAGGGTAGCCAAGGAATGTTTAGGCTTAACTTGAGTAATGAAAAGAAGAATGCTTACTATGTTGGTGTTCCTAAGGTGATGATTTGGCATAAGCGGTTGGGGCATGTGCATTTTGATAGGTTAAAGGAAATGAAAAAGCTTGGGGTAGTAGATGGCATTCAGTTTGGGGATAATGAAATGATGGATGATTGTAGTGGTTGTGCTCAAGGTAAGGCTCACAAACTGCCCTTTCCCAAAGCTGCCACATATAGAGGTGAGAAAGTGTTAGATTTGGTCCACACAGATATTTGGGGACCTGCAAAAGTACCTTCGGTTGGAGGAAAGAGGTTTATGATGACAATAACTGATGATTGGTCTAGATACTCTAGAGTCTACTTTCTGAAAAATAAGTCTGAAGCATCCACTTACTTCAAAGAATATAAAGCCTGGAGTGAGAAGTTGCATGAGACCCCTATTAAGAGGATAAGGAGTGATAATGGGGGGGAATATACCTCTAACCAGTTTGAGGAATATCTGAGAGATGAGGGAGTGCAACACCAGAAAACTGTACCATATAACCCGGAACAAAATGGGGTAGCTGAGAGATTTAACAGAACACTAGGAGATAGTGCATGCAGTATGTTGGCAGACAAGAAAATAGGAAAGAGATTTTGGGCAGAGGCAATGAACTGTGCCAACTATATTAAGAATAGAGTCCTTACCTCAGCTGTAAAAGGAGTCACACCTTATGAGAGATGGGTTGGAAGGAAACCAGATATCTCACACCTTAAAGTATTTGGTAGCCAAGTTTACAGTCTTGACACGGATAGGAAAAACTGGAAACTAGATGCTAAGGGAAAACCTGGATACTTTGTGGGATATGATGAGGATGTTAAGGGATATAGAGTCTATGACTTAGCAAAGAAAGATATCATTCTGGTCAAACACTTAGTTGTCATGGATGAAGGGAAGTCATTTGACCCCTTCAAATATACTAAGAAGATAAGGATCAGATTTGAGTCCGATAGTGAGGAGAACTTGGTCGTTCATGAAAGGGACATGAGTGAAACCATGATTACAGATTCAGGGGAGATCGAAGATACAAGAGACTCACCGGAAACCTCACATACTCCTATGGACTTCGAGGAGATAGAAGAGGTAGGACAAGAACCGGTTTCCATGGACAGGGGAGCCGATGAGACAGTGAGAAGAAATCCAAGACTTCCATCTATCCCTGCTTCAGATTTTGAGGGAGGAAGGAGGAGCAGCAAAAGATTACAGGAAAAACAAGCCGCTCATAAGGTAACTAAGCTATCTCACCCTGATGAGCCTCAGTCGTACTCGGAGGCAGTGAATAGTCCAGAAAAGGAAAGATGGATTAGAGCTATAAATGATGAGATGGTTTCTATCATGGAAGCAAATACTTGGGAACTAGCAGATTGTCCTCCAGACAGAAAACCTATTGGGTGTAAATGGGTATTTAAATTAAAACTGAACCCAGATAATACCATTGAGAGATATAAGGCTCGATTGGTAGCGAAAGGGTTCACCCAAAAGGAGGGGATTGACTACGAGGAGACCTTTGCTCCAGTTGTTCGGTTCCCATCAGTAAGGATTCTCCTCAGTCTGGCAGCAGCGGAAGACATGGAAATACATCAGATGGACATTAAGACTGCTTTCCTCAATGGTGAGTTAGAGGAGGAAATTTTCATGAGACAACCCGAGGGGTTCGTGGAAGAAGGAGAAGAGAGCAAAGTCTGCAGGCTCATAAAGTCCTTATATGGACTAAAGCAGGCTCCCCGACAGTGGAATAAGAAACTAGATGAGTTTCTTACCAGTCTGGGATATATCCGTATCAGCTCTGACCATTCTATCTATATGTTTGAAGATGAGAATGGTGTCATTTTTATTGCAATTTATGTGGATGATCTGCTTGTGTTGAGTAAATCCCTGGAAAAGATAAATAAGTTAAAAACAGATCTTAGAAGCAGATTTGATATGAAGGATTTAGGGGAGGCAAAATATATTTTGGGGATTCAGATGGAGAGAGATAGGGGGAAGAAGATTATCAGACTTACTCAGAAAGAAGCAATAGGTAATATGCTTGAGAAATTCCAGATGGAAAAAGCTAACAGTTGTACCACTCCCATGGACTTGAAAAAAGTAAGTGATGGGAGTGTAGAAGGAGGAGTGATGATCTTAGATGATCTAATGAGTACAGAAGAGAGAGAGTTTATGAAGACTATCCCTTATAGACAGGTCGTAGGAAGTTTAATCTATTTTATGAATTGTACCAGGCCGGACATAGCGGCAGCAGTTGGAGTACTCAGTAGGAGTCTGAATGATCCTAGGAAGAGGGATTGGGAGGCAGCCAAGAGAGTCATGAGATATCTGGTAGGAACCAGAGAGTTATGGTTGCATTTGGGAGGGGAGCACACTGACATCACTACTTGGAGTGATGCCAGTTATGGGGACGCACCTATGAGACGATGCACTTCTGGGTATGTGTTGTATGTTGGGGAAGGTGCGTGCTGTTGGAGCAGTAAGCAACAAAAGGTGGTTGCTCAGTCTACCATGGAGGCTGAGTACATGGCCTCTTGTTCTGCTGTGAAAGAGTTGATGTGGGTCAAGTCCTTGTTGCAAGAACTTGGGTATATGAAGGAGGGAGTGCATGAAGTATTTTGTGATAATCAAGCGGCCATAGCAATTGCAGCAAATCCAAAACATCATTTTAAGGCTAAACATATGGACATAAGATTAAGTTTTGTAAGAGAAAAGGTTGAGAATAAAATAGTGAATCTTGTATATAGATCTGATGAAGAAATGGTAGCGGACATGATGACCAAACCTGTACCCTCGCCAAAATTAAAATACTGCAGGGAAAAATGTGGATTAAAAGTAAAATTAAAAATAGACTAGAAAATAAGGGGAGTGTTGAAATAAATAGTTTTTGTATTTTCTAGTTTAAAATAAATTCGCGAATATATATATATAAGAAATGATGGCAGCCTGCCTCCATCTCTTCTCTCTTTTCCCCATACTTGTTGTAGTCACTGAAGGAGAGAGAGAGCGATGGAGCCATGGCTGCCTCAGCTCCATAGCAAGGACTAAAGAGTGACTTAAGTCACTCTCAACAAAAAGGTTGAGTCCGGCAGGACTCGAACCCCCGACCGGTAGAGCGCGGCTTAGCCGTTAGCTCTAAACCAGTCTGTCGTAGAAGTCCGATAGATTATATAGGGTTTCATTATTATATAAACTATTATATAGTACCGAAATGGTTTAACTAGAATATGAAACGAAACGAACATATAACTTGTTAAAGTTTAGTGCGAACGTCACTTCGCACGAAACAAATACTTGAACGGTCGACATTTAATGTGAGATTTAATCCGACGGGGCACGTCGTCGCCGAGATCGCGGAATGGTCACTTTGGATTTTATGGACGTGGCATGACGTGGCGCCGCGTGGAAGGATGACATTCGGTCGCGGGAATTCTGGAGAAACTACGAACAAGTGGAACAATGACACGCGTCCACTCAAGAGCCTTGTCGTACACCGGCCGTACAGAAAGTACATCGGCCATTGTACCTTTCTGTACTTTACAGTAATACTATTGGTTCGTACTTTAGTAGATAGGGATTGTGAGAGGGATTTAGGACTTAGAAAATATTTTGGTAGACACCTCTCTCTAAGAGAGCTTTGTATAAATTGGCATTTTTGCCGGCTCATAACTTATCGCCTGGTTGGCCGTTTTCAGTGATTCTTTTTGCTACGGACTCAGAGGAGCCATTTCGTGGAATTCCGGTTGCAACCAACTGTGGCACTCTCATCTACGGAGGCGGAGTGTATGGCCGCATGTCATGCTGCAAAGAATGCCGTGTGGATTAAGGAATTTCTATCGAAGGTTGGAGTGAAAAAGGAGTGCATGCAAATATTAAGTTATAACATGTCTTCCATTGCACTTAGTAAAAATCCTCTTTTGCATAAGCGCACAAAGCACATTAAAATTCAGTGGCATTTTGTTCGAGATTTAGTTTCGGAAAAAGAAGTTGAATTTGTGTTTGTACCTACAGAAGAGCAAGCTGCTGATATGTTAACCAATGTAACATTGAAGGAAATATATGAAATGGGAAAGAAGTTAGTGGGCATGGAGTAAGAGGGAGCTTTGAGTGTCTCAGTAAGAGGGGGAATGTTAGGATTATTACTGAGCAATCATTTAGCGACGAGATATTCTCATAGCAAAAGTAGCGACAACCGACAAAAACGTTTCGTCCCTAGATACTTCACGTGACGTAGAAATTTTTTGTTTGTTTTGTTTCGCATAAGTAATAGTCGTACCGTAGAAGTGACGTGGAAATTGTTTGGCCGTTTCAATTCACGTAATTCCTAATCGTACCGTAGAAGTGACGTGGAAATTGTTTGGTCGTTTCGGTTCATATAATTTTTATTCGTGTCGTGTAATTTAAGTCGGTTGGTAGTTGACTTTCATTGTTGGTCAACTAATTCAAGACGGCTACCTTTTGTCGGCCGTATATTTTGCCACACATTTTTTTAATTTGTGTACATATATATTTGTAGAGACTTCGTGGTAGACTTTATCTTTTGGAGGCGTTGAAAGATCAAGGAGTAATGAAGCTTTGTACTCAGGCTGTTTTTAATATATATTAAATCATGGAGGAATACATTTTTTGTTGAGAATTTATTGGCAATTTTATTGTTGTGCAAACTTTCAGGTAGGTCGTTGAGCAAAATAAAGATCAAGTTTGCTAACGCCGCCCATGAGTCCGACAACTTCGGGAGGTCGTCGCTAAAGGAAAGGTCTTCCAATAACGCATCAATAATTGTTCATTAATAAAAGCTTTAGTTCTCTCTATATTTTGTGAGAGGAAAATATAGGACTTAGAAACATTTGTAGAGTGGTTTCAAACAGCGTGTCAAAATTAGTGTAAACTGATAATCTAGACTGTAGCAAACTAAGAAGATCACATCACACAGTTCATAAGTAAAAAAAAGAATACAAAATGTCGCGCCGTACTAAATTATAACGTACCGTTTGATAGACAAGATCAGACAGACAAAGACCTACAAGAATCTGAAAGTGGACCACAATGACGCAGCGGATCTCGTCACGTATCAGATTTTAAAGTCGGTGATAACTTTGTGGAAACGAGAGTTTGTCGTCACGTGTATTTGTTTATTAATTTGTACAGTTAGTAAAAGACGTCTGTAGACAAGTAGGGTTTGTCTGCTTGTACGAAATAGTAGACGTTAGGTTGAGGAATTTAACACATATCAGGTATCCAGTTAGATTACATTAGTGTATGGTTAAAGAGTATCGTAACATTGTCTACAGTGATGTGATTGGTTAGTTAGGTAGTAGTAGAATTTATTTGTATGAATTCTAGGACTTAGTATTTTTATGTATTCATTTAATGAGGTTTCAAGGAGCACATATGTGCATTTTGAGGGATATTCTGTGGGCTATATCTCTTCGTTTATTTGGGCGTTTTGCTTGAAACTTTGTGAGTTGTTAATGTTGTTTTACGACTAGCGGTGCAGGTGTAGGAGCAGCAGTAGTGGTAGAAATAGACACGATACACTCTCAGAATCTATCAAGAATTCTATCAAACAGTTGTTTTCAAGTGCTCACCAAATCTTATACAGAATCCATACCTCACAAAACTGTATCAGAATATAGAGTAGTATAAACACTGACAGCTCCCAAAGTTTCAGCACAATTGACGAGAAAACACTCAAGATGTAATACTCAGAAGTTTCCAAAAAACTGTTTGCAGTTTACTACTTCGAAGTCTGGATGCATAATATGTTCTGAGTCCTAAGTCTTATACTTGTGTTGAACTGGCAACACCACTGTACTTGAGAGGTACGGCAAACCACCAAGCTACCACTAATCTGTCAAGCTACCACTGACCACTAAGTTTACTAGAATCGTATCTATCGCAGTTGCTCTATCTTGTATAGAATCACATTAAGAATATTAGACACTGCGCTGTCCGTACGGACCATATCAGATATAATCGTGGTTGCGTTGTCCTGTCTGTGTTGCAACTTCGGTGCTCTGCTGTATAGCAGCTGCGCTGCTCGAAGATTGAAAGCAATCCAAAAAGACAACACTACCAAAAAGCTTTAGGCTCAGTATACCGGCGCAGCTGAGGTGATAAACTAGCACAGCATCGTTGTATAACAATATAGCAATTAGCAAGTCACCGAGTCCCACTACATCTCAATGGTGGACTTATCGCAGAGTCGCAGCATAGCAGTGCAGCAATTCAACTATTCACTTAATCCCACTGCGTCCCTACAATACTTCAGCTTAGGAGCAGGAAGAGCTTTAGTGAGCCTATCAAAAATCATTTTTGCATCTGGCAAATAACATAATTTAATTACTCTAGAGAACACTTTTTCTCTTACAATGTGTAATTGTACATCTATGTGCTTCCTTTTGAAGTGATGACTCGGGTTAGAAGCAATGGCAATGGCAGCCTGGTTATCACACCAGATCACCTGTGGACCAACCTGCATGTATCCCAATTCTTGCAACATGGATTTCACCCATAGGAGTTCTTTGAGGGCCGAGCTCGCTGCCATATATTCTGACTCTATTGTCGACTGTGCTGTAACCTTTTGAAGTTTGCTGCTCCAGCAGCAAGTCCCGTTCCCAATTTGTAGAACGAATCCCGCGGTGGATTTCCGGCTTGGCATGTCGCCATAGCTTGCATCACTCCACGTTTCCAGTTTTACTTCTCCTCCGCCTAGTGTGAGTTTGAGGTCTTCGGTTCCTGCCAAATATCATAAGACTCTCCTTGCTGTATCAAAGTCAGATTTTTTTCGGATTCTCTAGACTTTTGCTTAGTACCCCAACTGCTGCAGCAATGTTAGGACTGGTACAGTTCATGAAATATATTAAGCTTCCCACTATTTGTCTATAAGGTATTAGTGTCATACGATCATTCTCCCCTGACTCTAAATACTCGCTAATAATGACCCCTGCTT
>JBBHKE010001316.1:0-10267 GCA_037447655.1 Zygnema cylindricum | reverse complement strand
ACTACGGGAATTCCGGAGATTACAGGAACTAATCCTGATTTGACACGTGTCGACATTTTGGCCATGTCGTACAACGGCCGTACATAAAGTACACCGGCACCTGTACTTTTCTGTACGACACAGTAATTTGATTGGTGTCGTACTTCAGTAGATAGAGTTTTAGAGAGGGAATAGGACTTAGAAAATTTTGGGTAGGCAAATGCCTCTCCCAGAGAGCACTCTGTAAAAATTGCAAACTTTGGCCAGCAATAACTATCAAATTACTTGACCATTTTCAGTGATTCTTTTTGCTGCCAACTCAGGGGAGTCCAAGCTACACACGGGTGTAGTCGGTCAGAGTTTTTGTCTGCCAGAGTGGTGATATTTCTAAGGGAAAATCAAAGTGGGTGAATGTGTCCAAATCTCATATTCTAACTTTGCATTCTGTGGTGGAACTGACCACACAGAAAGTGTTATTTCACAAGGGTGAATCTATATTTGGGTTCTGATTTTCAAGGGGTCAGTCATTTGGGTTTATATCAACTTGGAGTCGGCACTATCTAGATAAGCTTTTTTTTGGATATGCTTACTCTGAGGGCCAATGGAGGTCTCAGAGTTTCATACACCGGCAGCAGTACTTTTTGGTACGGTACAGTATTGTGATTGGTCTGTACTTCAATAGATAGGAGTTATTTGAGGGAATCAGGACTTAGAAAATATTGGAAGGCTGTCACCTCTCTCTTTGAGAGTTTGTACAAATTGGCATTTTTACTGCCTCATAACTTATCGCCTGGTTGGGCGTTTTCAGAGATTCTTTTTCCTACAAACTCATGGGAGTCCATGCTAGAGAGGGATGCAGTCAGATTGTCTGTTTGTCTGCTAGGGAAAAATAGGTTGCCATTGAAAGTGGGATAGCAAATAATTATCTAGAGGCTTCTTGTATTCTGTAGTCCAATGGAGGACACAGAATTGCAGGTTATGGGCCCACCCTCTAGGGTGCCCATCTTCAATGAATCAGGGTTTATCTATTGGGAAACCATGATGATATGCGCTTTGTGTGAAAAGCGATACTGGGGTATTGTTAGTGGACAAGTGAAACGTCCACCTCAGAGAACACCACCGGGATTTGGTGGAATAAGGTTTTCTGTAGCAACATCTGCTGCAGCAAAGGAGGCAGATGATGGGGACAGCAGTGTGTCCTAAAAGGGGAAATAAAAAGAGACACCTTTTACTCTTATTGCTCCTATTCCCACGACACCTGGAGCGGCGATTGTGGAGACCGTGGAGACCGATACTCAAATGTGGGAAGACACCAACATGGCTGCCAAGAATTTCATTCTAAGACACCTCACACAAGCTTTGGCAACTCCTCACCTTCACGTTTACAAGGCCGAGGAGTTGTGGGTGAGTTTGATAGAGATCTATAGAGCTTTTACAATTCAGGAGCTCCAGTTGGTAGAGCAAAAGTTGGGAAATTATACTTACAAAGGGGGAAAGATGTTAGACTACTGTAATAATCTTTCTTGTTTGTATATGGAGATGGAGAGTGTCGGATGGACAGGTACAATGAAGATGAAGGTTAACACTCTTATCATGAAGTTACCCGACGAGTATGAGAATATAGTGTACAGAGTACAGGATGTGACTGATAGTTCATGGAAGTGAAATACAGTGGTCCGCATGATACTTGTGTAGGAGAACACGATTGAAATCAGGAGAGGAGGAAAGAGTGTTCAAGCTCTAGCCGCCGGAGGGGACAGGTGGAAACCAGACTCGAAAAAACCATAGAAAGGAGAAAGAGTTCAACGTGGAAGACCGAGGCCCCCAAAGGGCCTATGTCATTTTTGCAAAATGTCGGGACACTTTATCGCGGATTGTGTCAAGCTATCGGAGCTAAGGCTCCAAAAGAACCATGGAGGAGGTTTTTGCGGAGGAAAGAAAAAGGCACCTTTGGTCACAAAGGTGACAGGAGAGACCGAAGACGAGTCCTCTGAGGAGGATGGCGAGCTTCTTCTTGACGAGAGTCGAGAGGAGAAGGAGATCCCTCGGAGACAGAAGTGTGCCCTTGGAGCAATTCGGGAAGCTCCACAGGAAGGATGGATCATCGACTTAAGTGCATCCATGCATATGTGTCTTGACAAGGATCTCTTCACTTAGCTAAGGAAAATCCCTTATGTAGAAATAGATTATGGGGATGGGAGAGTGGTTACTACAGATCTAGTGGGATCAGTAGATCTGAAAGTCTTAGTAGAGGGTAAGACTTCTATACTCACATTTTCAGATGTACTCTACATTCATCAGCTGAGTAAAAATCTTGTCTCTACGTCTGTGTTAGATGACAAAGAGTTTGATACCTTCACTAGAAAGAGAGTCTTTACAGCTAAGTATAGGGATGAAGTTTACTTCACTGCAGATAAGGGTAGCCAAGAAATGTTTAGGCTTAACCTGAGTAATGAAAAGAAGAATGCTTACTATGTTGGTGTTCCTAAGTTGATGATTTGGCATAAACGATTGGGGCATGTGCATTTTGATAGGTTGAGGGAAATGAAAAAGCTTGGGGTAGTAGAAGGCATTCAGTTTGGGGATAATGAAATGATGAATGATTGTAGTGGCTGTGCTCAAAGTAAGGCTCACAGACTTTCCTTTCCCAAAGCCGCCACATATAGAGGAGACAAGGTACTAGATCTAGTCCACACAGATATCTAGGGACATGCAAAAGTGCCTTCGGTTGGAGAAAAGAGGTTTATGTTGACAATAACCGATGACTGGTCTAGATACTCTAGAGTCTACTTCCTAAAAACAAATTTTGAAACATCAACTTACTTCAAAGAATATAAAGCTTGGAGTGAGAAGTTGCATGGAACCCCCATTAAGAGGATAAGGAGTGATAATGGGGGGGAATATACCTCTAACCAGTTTGAGGAATACTTGAGAGATGATGGAGTTCAACACCAGAAATCCGTACTATATAACCCGAAACAAAATAGGGTAGCTGAGAGGTTGAACCGAATAGTAGGAGATAGTGCATATATTATGTTGGCCGACAAAAAAATAGGAAAAAGATTTTGGGCAGAGGCCATGAACTGTGCCAACTACATTAAGAATAGAGTCCCTTACCTCAGCTGTAAAAGGAATGACACCTTATGAGAGATGGGTGGGAAGGAAACCAGATATCTCTCACCTTAAAGTATTTGGTAGCCAAGTTTACAGTCTTGACACGGATAGGAAAAACTAGAAACTAGATGCTAAGGGAAAACTCGGATACTTTGTAGGATATGATGAGGATGTTAAGGGATATAGAGTCTATGACTTAGCAAAGAGAGATATCATTCTGGTCAAACACCTAGTTGTCATGGATGAAGGGAAATCATTAGTGTTGTGTATCGGTAGAAAACTTATCGCGATAACACCAATACCGATAGTTATCGGTTATCGAACGGTCAAAGGTTTCGATATATCGGTCTGGGACCAACAAATTCCATATCGGCGATAACTTCAAAAATATATAGTATGCATGCAATAGTACTTTATAACATACTGTATTATTTTATAGATTTTATATAGCGTGGCATGCCACGTATGAAAATATATTCCGTTACAGTTTAACTGGAATTTATTACGGTAAACGTTGCACATAAACGTTGGCCGATTAACTAAACAAAAATTTTACGGCGACGTACGGAAATTTACTAAAAAACTGGTAAACATGGAACTGGAAAAGGACGGCGGACACAAAAGTACAACGGCCGCAAAATAACATTCTGCGCGCCGCCGGAATCCAACGGACGACTTGGAATGAGAAAACACGAACGGACGGGCCAGCGTGAGCGCCGACATCCCGGAATGGCTCTTTTGGCAGCTTTTGCCAAAAAAGCCGACAGATTGACACGTGGCAGGTCCCTAGTGGATCTTCAAGGAATTAAGGGACAAAGCCATGGCGTCGGATTTGAAAGGTACATCGTTTTTACTGGATTCGTATCAAAATCGTACAAATTTCATGGCGGCTACGGTACTTTCTATGCTTGTAAACGTCCGGAGAATATGATGTACAGTTGAGTGTACAGACCGTACATTTATCTGTACGGTCCGTACAATTATCGCCAATAATTATCGTTATCGGCATTATCGCCGATAATTATCCGATATTATCGGCTACTTATCGGCGATAAGACCGATGTCGATATATCGTACCAATATATCGATTATCGGATACCCAAAAAAAGGCCCATATCGGTTATCGGCAAATCCTTACCGATACACAACACTAGAATTCATTTGACCCTTTTAAATATACCAAAAAGATAAGAATCAGATTTGAGTCTGAAAATGAGGAGGACTCCATCCCCATGAAAGGGACATGAGTGAAACATGGATTACAGAATTAGGGGAGATCCAAGACACAAGCAATCCACCAGAAACGTCACATATTTTTATGCACTTCGAGGAGACAGAAGAGGAGGGACGGGAACCGGCTTCCATGGATAGGGGAGCCGATGAGACAGTAACGAGAAATCCAAGACTTCCCTCCATCCGAGCCTCGAAGTTTGAGAGGGGGAGGAGCAGCAATAGGATTCAGGATAAACAGGCGGCTCACAAGGTAACTAAGCTATCTCACCTAGATGAGCCTCAGTCATACTCGGAGGCAGTAAACAGTTTGGAGAAAGACAGATGGATTAGAGCTGTAAATGATGAGATGGCCTGTATCATGGAAGCAAATACTCGGGAACTAGCGGACTGTCCTCTTGACAGAAAAAATCTATCGGCTGTAAATGGGTGTTTAAACTAAAACTGAACCGAGATAATACTATTGAGAGATATTAGGCTCGTTTGGTAGCAAAGTGGTTCCCCCATAAAGAATGGATGTACTATGAGCAAACTTTTGCTCCAATTGTTTGGTTCCCATCAGTAAGGATTCTCCCCAGTCTAGCAGTAGCGGAAGACATGGAAATTCATCAGATGGATATTAAGACCGTATTTCTCACTAGTGAGTTAGAGAAAGAAATCTTCATGCAGCAACCAGAGGGATTCGTGGAGAATGGGGAAGATAGCAAAGTCTGCAGGCTCATAAAGTCCTTGTATGGACTTAAGCAAGCTCCCCAACAGTGGAACAAGAAACTCGATGAGTTTCTCAATGGTCTGGTATATATTCGGATCAGCTCTGACCATTCTATCTATATGTTTGAAGATGAGAATGGTGTCATTTTTATTGCAATTTATGTGGATGATCTGCTTGTGTTGAGTAAACCTTTGGAAAAGATTAATAGGCTAAAGAAAGATCTTAGAAGCAAATTTGATATGAAGGATTTAGGTGAGGCAAGATACATTTTGGGGATCCAAATGGAGAGAGATAGGGGGAAAAAGATTATCTGACTGACTAAGAAAGAAGCAATAAATAATATGCTTGAGAAATTCCAAATGGAAAACGCTAACGGTTGTACCACTCGCATGGACTTGAAAAAGTAAGTGATGGGAGTGTAGAAGGAGGAGTGATGATTTTAGACGATCAGATGAGTCCAGAGGAGAGAGAGTTTATGAAGTCTATCCCTTATAGATAGGTCGTAAGAAGCTTGATCTATTTTATGAACTGTACCAGGTCGGATATATCGGCAACAGTTGGAGTACTCAGTAGGAGTCTTAATGATCCTAGGAAGAGAGACTGGGAGGCAGCCAAGAGAGTCATGAGATATCCGGTGGGAACCAGAGAGTTATGGTTGCATTTGGGAGGGGAGTACATTGACATCACTAATTGGACAGATGCCAGTTATGGGGACGAACCTATGAGAAGATGCACTTCTACGTATGTGTTGTATGTGGGGGAAGGTGCTTGCTGTTGGAGGAGTAAGCAACAAAAGGTGGTGGCTCAGTCTACTATGGAGGCTGAGTACATGGCCTCTTGTTCTGCTGTGAAAGAATTGATGTGGGTCAAAACCTTGTTGCAAGAACTGGGCTATATGAAGGAGGGAGTGCATGAAGTGTTTTGTGATAATCAAGCTGCCATTGCAATTGCAACTAATCCAAAACATCATTTCAAAGCTAAGCATATGGGCATAAGTTTGAGTTTTGTGAGGGAAAAAGTTGAGAATAAGATTGTAAATCTTGTGTATAAATCTGATGAGGAAATGGTGGCTGATATGATGACAAAACCTGTGCCCTCTCCTAAATTGAAATATTGCAGAGAAAAATGTGGACTAAAAATGAAGCTAAAATTAGACTAGAAAATAAGGAGTGTTGAAATTAATAGATTTCTAGAGTATTTTCTAGGTATAAATATGTTGGTATAAAAGGAAAAGAAAAGTACGGACAGCCTGCCTCCACCTCCTTGTTGTAGTCACTGAACAATAGAGAGGGTGGTTGAACCATGGCTGCCTTAGTTTAACAGGCAGTTATTTTTAGTAGGTTACTAAAAAGATACCTAATGGACCTAGGACTTGATCCCGGTACCTGCCATTCGTCCGGGTAGCCGGTAACTGTCAGCTTTATCCTATTAGACTAAGACCAATGCTAAATGCTATAGGGTATTATAGATATATATATTCATTTAACTGAAGGCGTCTACGGCATGCATAGATACGGTTTTGTAAAAGTACGAAGTACGATACTATTTTGAAATGGATACCACGCATTTTGTTTCGACAGCGAAATGAATATCACACAAGTATTTATGACGGTTGAGATTGCGTTTGGGTTCATATCCAACGGCGCACATCATCGCCGGGATCTTGGAATGTTCACTTTGGGGTTTAGTGACGTGGCATGACCTGGGGCCACGTGGAGGGATAACATTCGGTCGCGGGAATTCCGAGGAACGTACGGACGAGTGAAAAGGGGACACGCGTCCGCTTAATAGCCTTCTCGTACACAGGCCGTACAAAAGGTACACCGGCAATAGTACTTTTTGGTATGGTACACTATTCTGATTGGTCTGTACTTTAGTAGATAAGAGTTATTTGAGGGAATCAAGACTCAGAAAATTTTGGTAGGCAGTCACCTCTCTTTTTGAGAGTTTGTACAAATTGGCATTTTTACTGCCTCATAACTTATCGCCTGGTTGGGCATTTTCAGAAATTCTTTTTCCTACGCACTCAGGGGAGTCCAAGCTGCCCAAAACTGCAGTTAGATTGTCTGTTTGTCTGCTAGGGTAGCACTGGTTGCCATTGAAAGTGGGTTAGCTAATAACTATCTAGAGGATTCTTGTATTCTATAGTCCAATGGAGGACACAAAATTGCACTCAGTTCCACCACATAATTCAAAGTTAGAATATGAGTTTTGGGCACATTCACCCACTTTGACTTTTCCTTATAAATGCAACCACCTTGGTATGGAAAAACTCTGATCGACTACACTTGTGTGTAGCTTGGACCTCCTTGAGTTGGCAGCAAAAAGAATCACCGAAAATGGTCACCTGAGTCAATAGTTATGGCTGGCCAAAGTTTGCCTTTTATACAAGATGCTTTTTGAGAGAGGCGGCTACCTACCAAAAAAATTCTAAGTCCTAAAACCCCTCTCAAAGCCCCCTAGTACTAGGTACGGACAAATTACCAGACTGTACCGTACAAGAAAGTACAGGTGCGGGAGTACTTTCTGTACGGTCCATGTACCACATCACTATAATGCGACATTTGTCACATCCGGATTTGTTGTCTTCCGCTCCGGAGATTTCGTAAACCCGTATGATGTTGCCACGTGACACCCGGAGTGGCGGCGTCCGCAAACCGCCAAATTGTCCATTCCGCGAAGCTGGCGCTAACCAATGCAGTCCGATTGAATCGACTCTTAATACGGACCGTCAAACAAATGTCCGTAGTATTTGTTTCGTCCAGTACTTAAAGTTTTGCTGTTTCTATGCCCTATAAACCGTAATCTAGTTAAATGAAAAACCTTACGAGTAACTATATAAATATCTATCAAACCCTCTACATCGTAACGGTGGTCCTAAACTTAACTGACAAAGCTAACGGCTACGGGTGGTTTGACGAAAGGTAGGTACCAAGATCAAATCATGGGTCCGTCAAATACCTTATTGGAAAACATATCATTATCTACTCCTGTCTCTCTGGAGAGCTCAGGCAACCATGACTCTTGCTCCCTTTCCAACCTTGTGGGGGCTTGGAGAAGGGAGTCAGAGGCAGTGCCTCTACTATTTTTCTATCCTAATACAGACCTAGAAAATATTCAAATATCAACAACGTGAAGCGTGACCAAACAATTTCCCTTTCACTTCTATGGTACAACTAAGGTTGAACCTACATTAGGAGTTGCGAGTAATCGTACGGACACGTTTATTGGCAGTAACATTTGTATCACTTCTCCATCACGTTGTGTTAGCAAGGCACCAATTGATGACGTGCTGGATTGCGATTGGAACAATGCCAGATCCTGTTCAGCCGGCCGGGAATATTAAAATATTCGAAAAGCACAAATTTTGAACGGCACATGTACGGACGAACGCAGATTTAAATATCTAGCAGCGCTATAAGAATGTACAATTTGTACGATCTTGTCATTTCGTTGTACCAAACCGTTTCAAAATATTTTTCAAAATGAAAATTTGTACTTTTATCGTTTGCCATTATGTTTTGTACGCAACGTCCTTTCCATGAGGGGAAAGAGTTGTTAGTGAGATATCACGCAACAAATATTTTTTCGTCGCTTTCAAATCTGCCCTGTACGAAGGCACGTGGCCGTTGCTAATTGTGAGGTCGTCATCGCTCGTCCGCCGTGGATGATACCTTTTTGTTTCCAAGTGGACCAATAAACACGCCCAGAACCTTGCAAGTCTTCTCCCGAGGACAGTTGAGGAGACTTGCCACAAACTGGTAGGTGTAGTACGGCTAGGTACGAAAATGAGCTGGACCTGTACGAAATACACTTTTTCCAGTAATGAACCTCACTTTTCGCCCGATGGAGGTTCACCCCAAGACTTACGTGAAACGAAACGACCAAAAAATTTCCACGTCACTTGTACGGTACAACTAAGACTTACGTGAAACAAAACGACAAAACAATTTCCATGTCACTTCTACGGTACAACTAACACTTACGCAAAACGAACAAATAATTTCCACGTCACTTCAAATATCTAGCCACGAAATGACTTTGTCGCTGGTCGTCGCTCCTTTAGCTACGAGAATGTCTCGTCGCTAAATGAGTTCTCAGTACTCAATCCTAGCACAACCTTTTTGGCCTTATACACGCTTCCACTCTACACCATATCAATTAGAGCTTTCTCCTCGCTTGGTATCATCCGCCAAGTCAAGCGTCTTCCCTTTTAGTGCCCTCGCATGGTCAAGAACTCCGTTTCTTTACCCCACCGCTTTCTAACCGATTCACCCTATTTTTGCCCCTCTTAAGCCCTTTCGCATAACAAAAAAGAACATAATTAAAAAAAAAAAACATAGTGCACCTCTGATCCGGTTTAGCGTGGAAAAATAACGCAACATTTATTTTCAGAATCGGCTAAAAAATCGGCGAGATTGAAGAAAAAATTGGGTTTAATGAAGAGGAAGAAATCAAAAAATTCTCGGACATTCAAGTTTCGCGTTCTCACATTGAGCCGGAATCGAATTTTCTTCTGAAGAAGGGGAAGTCCAAATCCAATCCGGTTCGGAAGAAGGTGACATTGACATTGATGTCCAAAATAATGAGACTCAAAATTCTCGAATGTCTTTGGACACTCAAAAATCTTCTAGTTAAAAATTTAATTTGTCGAATGTAAGAGATGAATAACCTGAAAAAGATAATGATGCGGCTATTCGGAGGAATCCTCCAGAAACGAGAGAAAATGAGTCGATTCGACTTCTTATGACGAGAAAAGAGGCGACATCTTCAGTTCTTGTTGTTATATTTCTGATTCGAAGGAATCAAATTTCATCTTATAGCAATTATTGTGTAAAAATCTAGCGGACGACCCGCAATCTTACACTAAAGCAAAAATTTGGTATGATTATGAGTCGAAATCGAAGCCTTCATGAGAGAAGAAGTATAAGTTCATGGTGGACAATTGGGCATTTGAGAAGAGGAGATTACTAGAAAGGAAAAATTCAATTGATGCCAAGTGGGTCTTTAAAATAAATTTGTGCTTTTAGTGAGGTCATGAAGCATAATGGACGGTTAGTTTGCACGGGGTTCCAACAAAAAGACAAGGTAGATTGTAGGGAGACTTATGCTCTAATAATTAACTTTGATTCTTCATGTATGGTTGTTGCGATTGTTGCCGCGGAGAATAAACATATCCATGAAATGAACGTTGGGATAACATTTTTAAAAGGCAACTTAAAAGGTAGCGGC
>JBBHKE010001315.1:0-11956 GCA_037447655.1 Zygnema cylindricum | reverse complement strand
CGATTAGAGAAAGTGTGAAACCAGAGAGATGCCATCGTGGCATTTCACCGCTGTTTTGTATTTTGTATTTTTGAGTTTTGTTTTGTTTTGTTTTTCTGATTTAATTCTAATACGCGACAAACCTCCGGCACTCTATGGGAGTTATAACGTTTCAGAAAGCGACACGTTCGGTGCCTGTGAAGACGACTTTTGGCTTTATAGGATCCAAGAGAATATTCGAATTCGGGAGAACCCCAACAGTACAGTAAAGAACTGTAAAGTACCGTACAGCATGTATCGCTATTAGATTTCATTTTTTTTGCCACCTAAAACACTTTAATCCGTATACGTTTGTCGGTTTATAGATCTAACGGTTACGATTGAAAGCCAAGATTTTTATCTTCCCATCGGCAGTCTCCACGTGAGAATCGGAGAAGTGTGTACGGAAAAATGATGCTTTAACTTTTAAGTGGAGAAAAAACATAAATACTAATAGAGATACACGGTGTACTAAATGTACGGTTCTCCCCCCTTGTTGCAAATAAAATCTTTGTTTAGCGGCGCAAACGACAAACTCATCTCAATTTGACAGCAGATTTCGGTGAACAGACACCCTCAATAGTGAGAATAAAACGATAAATGGGAGATTTAGGAGCAGCACTGCGGACAAAGCAAAAAGTGTGTTTTTCGTATACACCTCACAATTTAGCGTTGTTTTTTTCACCACTTAAGACATCTTGTAAGATCTTGTATCCGTACACACACGACGGATTTCCAATTGGAGACCGTCAATCGGAGGGTGAGAATCTTAACTTTCAATCGCAGCCCTGCGATTAACAGTCCGACAAATGTGCACGGAGAAGATATCTTTGGTGGCAGAAAAAAACATTAACCACACTATTTCGAGTTAGGGAGATTTTAGTCGGAATTTAGTTATAGATGTTATGATGTCGTCATACTACACCGCCCATTGTTATTAGAGTTGATAACACTAATTCGCTCGCGCCTTTGTTTGGCAAAAATCACAAAACAATGTTAGAAACACTATTTAAGGACGTTAAAATATGCCACGTTTCTTTGCACGAAAATATTAATTAGTTCTAATTTCGCATTAACACTTAAAAATCCTTAATGCAAATAACTATGGGCGGTGAAGCTCACGCTTAAAGATGGATGGCCATTGTAATGTAATCACCTTCGTTAAGGTTAATGATGGTAGAGAATAACGAGACCTTATTGGCCAAAAAAATTGTTTCATTTAATTAAGACTTTTCGCCAAGTGGCAAATTTCTTTTTTTTGACCCCACTGGGAAGTTTCCATCGGAACATACTTAAGTGTGTCACACTGTCACACTGTCGGGATGTACCAGATGTGTCCATTTCGTACTATCTGTTTATTATTTCGTACAAATGTACAGGAAAAGTATCAAAAAATGACAAAACGGTGTCGACACGATAAAGCGCACGCAGATTTTATTCCTATTACGAAAGACAGGGGGAAATCGCGCGAACATGTTCTCACATGTTTAAACGTCGACTGTGTGAACACTGGCTGTATCGGCTACAATATGGGAATGTGTATCCAAATTAGGGTATGTCCCCATGTACTTATAACTTAGCGAACTTACTTTGTATTTTAGCGCGGATCCGCCGGACCCGGTTTTCAAGTGTCCCTATGTCTGTAAGGACGAAATCGTAACTTACGCTTTGACGATTGTATACGTCGACAATACCCGTGACGATTATCAAACGTCTACAATCTGTGGTCGCACGTTATTTTTTGGAACTGCTTGTGACGTCACATGTCTCACCGTGACATTGTAGACGTACCGCATTCCAGCCTGTGCCCTTTCACGATTAAAGAAGATGCGCTTTGCCTTTGCGTCTAATGTCCGGTCGACGTGAAATGGCATCGGATTTTCGAGACCCCTTCAAAAAAAAAAATTGTACTGGACGAAAACGGACGAAACCAAACAAATTGTGTACTTTTCTTCGTCGTATTGAACGCAAACGGACAAAACATAGTGAATTCTGTACTTGTTTTTGTCTTTGGAAATCGTATGAAAATTTTCGAAGATTACGACACGTGCGAATATATGTTTCTATTTGTTTATTGAAAATCCCAAGTTATAAAACACATCGCACATGTGTTTTAAGCATAAGGTTGAAGATGACGTTTTTTGTCATGGAAGTGGGTCGAAAAACACAAGACGACAAATTTTCATTCATCCTAAATTCGAGGATGAGGCAAATTGTACTTGACAAATTTGCGATTCCTTCGTACGGTTGCAACTTAGGCATAACGGCGCTAAGTTTTACAACAAAACGACAGAAAAAAACCCTTACTTATGCACATGGGGACATACCCTTAGTGGTGGATGTATATTAGTGTTAACTTCTGTTGACTTAAGTCCCTTGAACCCAAATTAGAGTTAATAACACAATATTTTTAGATTTTTACTCATTACAATAGTATCTTTAAGTGAGTGCATGGTCATTATAACATTCTTTATAAACGACAAAGTTGCAAATGATGATGATAATTTGCGTGGTTCACACTTGAAAAAGGGGAAGATGGTATGGTATGAAAACGATACTTTTTTTTGTCCGTCGTGAACTAGCACGTGACGCTAGCCAACGTTAACTACACCGTCAATCGCTATTAGAGTATATAACGCCAATTCGGTGCCCCTTTTTCAAAAAAAAAAACCCGAAATACAATCCATAATTCTATTTTTTCCATTAATCTAATTAGGTTTTTTTTTCAATTAGCGTTAATAATGTAAGTACACTGCGATGGAAATAGTGTGGCGTACGGACATGATATTTCGGTACGAAATGGTACTTTTGAATTACAAAGGCATAAAAAGACACTTAACATTATTGCGCACACACGTGAATGTGCACTGAAAGAAAGAGACGCAAACTCGTTGACAAAAATCACGTTCTCATATGTTAGTCCGTCGACCGTGTGAACAGCGCGACGGTGTACGAATTGTCAGATTTTGTAAGAATACACCTATTACTGTAGACATCGAAAGGGTGGGTATTTATTATTCAGGACAACCCAAATTAAAGTTAGGGATTAATTAGTATATATATTTTTTTTCAATTAAAAAAATCCCTATTAGTGTTAATAACACTAGTTGTTTTTTTACGCTATTTATTCCTTTACTCTAATAGCGATTGACGGTGTAGCGTGTCGTGATACGAGCCACCTGCCCGTACGAAAAAGGAAACGCATTGCGGAACATGATATGTACGAATCCTTCCAAACCAAAATGTACCGCCACGCAAGCGTTTGTACAGACCGTAAATAACCGCGAAGGAACTTTGGACATGCCCTTTTTTTTTCTTTTTCCATCGGTGTTTTTTTTTTTTTTTTGACATTACGTGTTCTCTTATGTCATTGGTCCCCTAGTTTGTTCATAAGTTTGCGACGGAATGAATTCTTGTACGGTTCACGTCCGTGCGCTTCGTTTTCGAAATTCTTCAAAAACGAAAAAGTGCATTCCGAACATGATGTCCGATGGAGGACGGCAATTGCCGTTTGCTTTACGCGGCTGTCGAGTTTTGACGCATAGAACTGCATCTTTTGTCCGCCGCTCCAAACGGTCGAGACCAACCGCCCAACCGCCACCGCTGTTTTTTGGTTTTAGAAATTGGCATATGATCCCAAAATTATGACATCGTTTTCCATATTTCCGCGTGAACACGCAAATATTTCGTTCATAACGAATTCAAATTGTTTTTGTCGGGACGCTAAGAGTTGAGCAAGCCGAGAAAAAAAATTTAAGTTTTATTGGTGACACTCTCATAACAGTTAACAATTAAGACGACGTAACACACTATAATATGTTATGATCGAAAAATCCCTTAAATGGAAATGGCGGAAAAAATATATTGACGGAATGTATCTGCCATATCAGCGGAAATGATTTTAGCAAAGATTTTTTCGAATACGACAAACGACTTATTAATTATTACAGTGTTTGTGTACTTTTTGCTTAGAAAAACAAAACCGCGCGTGTGAAAAACTATAGTGTATTTTTCTTCCGCACAGTCACGTGTAAAAGCTACAGTACAGTTCCTCGGCAACTGCATACGCGTCCACATAGGACAAGATGTTTGCCTCCATATTTTTTGTCGCCTACAAAAATGACAAAGACATAAAAACTTCACGCATATGCAGCTTTCGTTTCTAGGGTTTAACATGGTTGCCGCGGTTTTTTTTTTCAGAAAAAACATTGACTTGTGATTTTTGTATATTTATATTTTATGGAATTTTATCCCATATATTTAAATTAAGCACGTCTGACAACTGGCAGATGTCTTCCTAAAGGATGTCAAAGGTTTAGAAATATCAGAATCAGTATCTTATTTGTACTATTGTGTACTTTTGTACCATAAATACAAAAAGTACAGTACTGCACTTTAGTGCGTTGTGGCTAGTCGTGTAATAAAAGTATCTATGTTAAAAACGTTACCGTTGAAACGAGCGGATTCGCCCGTCCGTACATTTTTTTAAAATACAAAACGACAAAAATGAAGCTTTGCTTTTGGACCATAGGATGCTCCAATAGTGGTTTCCGCTTTGAATGGTATTTAATTTTTTGCCGGATTCTGGTAAATAGTACATATTGATTTCTTCCAGATTCTTCCGAATCGGTTAGAATCCCCAAAACTTTTGCTAGCAAACAAAAGAGGCCAATAGAATTCTGCCATTTTAAACCATTAATACATATACGACAATCGTTGCCGAAAGGTCTTTGTGCACTTTTTGTCCGGATCTACTTTTCCTGTACCTTTTATGCGTGTGAGGTTTCGAGCTTACAGTGACAAATACCAATGGACACGTGGAGAATTATAAGTGGACAAATTCACTAAACGACAAGTTTTCCATGACGGCTAGGAAAGGCCTAAGACTACAACCGTGATTTGTCGCATTCGGCGACGTCTTTCCGTCACGTCATGGTACTGACGTAGAACGTTCCTAGGGGAGGATTAGCATTTACCGGTTTTACAGTTTTCAAAAAAGCAGTTATATTCTCTTTACTACACCGCCGGTTTTTACGGTTAAGAAATAAGTTAGTTAACAAAACAATTGACAATGTTTCACCCAAATAGATAGATGAGACGATCTGGAACGTCCATTTAGCTCTGGACGGCGCAAATTTATTCTGCAAATGTCGACGTCATATGCAGCGAAAAAAAAAAAAAAAACGAAAACGTTTAAAGATAAACTTACAATCGTACAGGAATCTCAAAAAAATGTTTCCGCTTTCCGTTCGTTCGAATTTAAATCTCGGGAACTTTGTACCGCATTTGTCCTTTTGTGCCTATACGTCAGCAAATGCTGACGTCTGATCCCAGCCACTCAAGCCGTACCAAAGATCATAAACAGAAACATTTTTGGCGTTTGGCCGAAAAATCTTCTTCTTTGATTCGTGCGGGTCTTTAGTTTAGAATCATACGGCTGTCAGCTCGGCTACCAATCTGATTGGTCGCCCAGCGGTCTCCGTACGACGCGGTCGACTTCCGGCGCAAAGCGGCGCTGTCCTTCCGTACAGTCCCAACCACTGCACTCCCTGGGGGACTGATGAACCAGGGGTTTGCTCTGACAGGTCACATCTGGCTTTTCTGCTTTGTCGTTTAGTACAATTGTTAACATACCTGGTGCCACGTATCGAACCACATCGCAAAACGACATAAAGGAGGACACTGATGGGCAGAGGTCGCAAACGGTCAACCGAAACCGTCACCGACCGTTTACTGACCGCCCCCGACGGATCCGGAACGGATTCGGTTGCCAAATTTTGAGGGCCGGGCGGTTGCGGTCGGTTGATTCGCCAGAAAAAACAAAACGGTCGGTTACGGTCGGTCGACCAAAAAACAAATAAAAAATGAAAATTTTGTACTGTACATACAATCCAACATTATTGCACTTTGTACTCTTTGGTATTGTGGAAGTACGTGACATCATGATTGTATTCATTTCGCAAATCTTATGGAACGCGACAAAGCGTCGCAATTCTGACAGGGTACACCGCCAATCATTATTAGCGTTGTGTACGCTAATTCCGTCCCGCTTTTTTTTTTTATTATTCTCCATTAGCGTAGTTCATTCTATTTTTTTCTTTATTCTATTTAGGGTTGTTTTCAGTACGTTGTCTCTTAAATAGAGTGGTGTACGGTCAGAGTCAGACCGTACATACGTGTACCTTTTTAGGTTAAAAAGTACAATAAATTAGTTTTAGTAACCGCGGACGCAGGAGAATGTGCGTTCAAAAAAGGAAAAAATACCAGGCCTTGAAAAATCCCGCTCGCACATATTCGTCCGACAGTCGCGTTTCGACCGTGTGAATGTATGATTTGTGTACGATTTGTCAGATTGTGTACGGACACCTATATTAGTGTAGGCATGTTTGCGACCGACATTTTTTTTTTCAAAGATCCAAATTACCATAACCAAACAATTAGAATGTATGATTTTTTCCAAAATTTTCAAATTCTTAAATAGCGTACACCACGGTAATTATTTTTATACGCTAAAAAAACTTACACGCTAATAACGATTGGCGGTGTACTTTAGTACACTGATCATTTCGCAAATCTTAGGGAACGCGACAAAGCGTTGCAAATCTGACACGGTAGTACACTACACCGTCGATCGTATTTAGCGTGTATGTTTTTTACGCCACTAAAAACATCTTTATCCGTACACATTTGTCCGATTTTCAATCCGGCAATCGATAGCTGAGAATCTTACCTTTCAATCGCAACCGTCAGATTCACAATCCGACATGTATGTACGGAGAAAATATGTTTTAAGAGACAAAAAAAACATACACGCTAAATACCATCGACAGTGTATTCATTTCGCAAATCTTAGGGAACGCGACAAAGCGTCGCAAAACTAACACGGTACACCGTGAATTGGCATCTTTGCCACCCTATAACTTATCGCCTGGTTGGCCTTTTTCAGTGATTCTTTTTTCTACGGACTCAGGGGAGTCCAGGCTACACAGGGGTGCAGTCAAATTGTCAGTTTGCCTTCTTGGACAGCAGTGGTTGTGGCTTAAAGTGGGTTAGTTAAATACTATCTAGAGGCTTCCTGTATTCTGTGGTCCGATGGAGGACACAGAATTGCACGAAGAATGAGATCTTACCTATTTTAGTGTAAGAATATTGATCCCTTCTTAATAATACGGGAAAAAACCCAAATTAGAGTTTTGAATAAATTAGAGTAAAAGGACGCGACAGTGTACGATTTCTCAGATTTTGTACTTTTGCCTATTTTACTGTGATCCGTTGTACCTAAATCAGGCGTTATGGATGACTAAGGGCTAAGTTCCATCATACGAAAACTGGGGTAGTTTACAAAAATCCGCGACTATCCGTACTTCAACGTACCGCTTATTTTGTTTTTATACGAAAACATACATTACAAAGAATCTTGCCAATACTCTCCGAAGGTCTGGGAAGTAATACTGACCGTAAGATTTTCATCTGCGAGGCGTTCGCTGATTTTTTCTCTGTAGCTGCCAACGTACCTGCAAGAGGTGGGTTGGCAGATACAGAAAAAAAAAATCGTGACATGCTGGACAAATAAGCTACGTGTCACGATAGAAAACCAACGAAAATTGACGAAATTTGTACATAGTATGTACTTTTCAAAATGCAACTGAAAATTAAAAAAGTAATCTCGAAATCGTCCTTCGTCGCACAATTTCTTTCGTCACACTATTTCCAGCTAAGGATTTTCGTCATGTTCGAAAATTGGAGCCCTAAAAAATGAGCTGGCGTTAAAGATTGGCGTTTGCAGAAAGTACAAAATATCTGTCGTATTATGACTTGGTACGCAGGTACATGGTACGCAACTGAAGATTTGAAGCGAAATTTGTCGGTGTGAAGATTTTTGAAAGATTTTAAATATCCGGTCAAAACCCACGTGGGGCCACTCAATGCATAACACGTGGATTACAGACTCTTCGTGATGGAACATCGACTCAATTAACCGGGCCCGTAGAGTTGGCCGTACGATTACAAAAACGACTGATGGAACTTGACCCTAAGAGTGAATGATAAACTAGTATCATTGTGTACCCTAAAAAACCCAATTTACCGTAAAGTACGCTAATTGTTTCATTAAGCTATCTATTTTATTACGCTAATAGCGATTCACAGTTTAGTACTCTATTCATTTCGCAAATCTTAAGGGACGCGACAAATCGTAATTATTGGCTTATTCATACGTCGTACAATAGTTAATTTTGTACCTTTTCGGTTACGGGCGGGCACGGTTAGTTGCGAGAAATCGAGTTTCGGTTAACTTTTATTTTTGTAAACGCCAGTCGGTTAACGGTTAACAATTTTGGAGCGTGATATAACCCGGTCGGGCGTTGGTTACTCAGATTTTGAAAAAAAAACGATCGGTTTCGGTTATGTAAAATTTTGACTTTTGGGACCTCTGCTAATGGGTAGTGTTGGGTATCGGGTAAATTCATATTGCGATAATTTTGATATTCGATATATTGAATAACTATCGAGCAAAATCTTCGATACATCGTACCTAGACCAACATAAACCATCGCGAGATATAACGGGATATATAGTATTTTTTTAAATTCAATATTTTATATTTCTATATAATATGTAATTTTAGCAAAAAAAATAAATTGTCTGATACGCCACGTACGACGTGATTTTCGTTCTGTGACTTAAAGGTAGACGCCGCAAAATGCAACCGACAAAAAAGAACTAATTCTGTAATTCATGTAAAACTTATTTGGGGTATGGTTACATCAGGAGGTCTCTATAATAGTACGGACATAAAAATTTCCGTATTACAAAGGCCTCGGTTACATCGCATATCGTCTGTAAACAAGTTTCTACATACGTGTTTTGATTTGAGTGGTTTTTTGTAATTTGACGATCAAATTTCTAAAATTGTCAAAGATTTGAATACCGACCATTTTCGTATGGAAATCCGTACTTGCATATTTTGTACGTGTACTTTGCAAGTGTACCGCGTCAATATACCTCAAAGATCTCCTTCACTCTGCTGACTTTCAGGAAAAAACCGTATTTCTTTTCGGCAAAGATTTTACGATCACCTTGTCTTGAAGACACGTGACTATGGAGACCTGTGAAATTTTTTATTTTTTTATTTTTTTAATGCCTCGATATATTGGCGACACGATATATCGGCAATATATCGGCGATATATCGCGATATTTTTATTTTTGATATATCGAATATCGGGTCCTGAAATTCAATATATATATATATATATATATATCGAATATAGGCAAGAGGTCCTCGATACCCAAAACTACTGATGGGGTTTGGCGATATAAATCGGGAATCGAGTCACAAAACGGTGTGCCGATTTGTTGTTGAGCGACATTTAGTACGCAAAATTAAAATACAGTGGGCTGTGGCCGACCCGCTAAGATTTATCATTCAAAAAGGAAACACCCGCGTGCACACTATTTCTAGTCTCTGGTCGTTCTACTGCCCGGGCCAAATCAGTTTTCCGTAGGGAAATATCATCACACGTGTGAAATTGGTAGGTCTCTCAAAATTAAGGTCCTTAGAAATCGGCTAATTTCTCTGAGGGGCAAGGGGAGGGGGAGGGGGAGGGGGAGAGGAGAAGGGAAGGGGGGAGGGGAGAGGAAGGAGAGGGAGGGAAGGGAAGAGTGGAATGAGGGAAGGGGAGGGGGGCAGGGAATGGAGGGGAGGGGGAAGGGTGAGGTGGGAGAGGAGAAACAAAGAGGTGAGGGAGAGTGAGGGAGATAGAGAGAAAGAGGTGAATAAAAATAGACATTTAGATTGAAACCTCATGATTCAACGCTTTATATTTGATCAATGATATAATGGATATTCATTTACATGATTGAAATACACCAAAACCAAAAGCTAAGCAAACAACCACTTCAACATTGGGAATAACCCCCACCCCTAAGTGACTAATTGAAGTACAATTACCTTACTGGTACTCTTAAAAAAGGAGCGACTACTAACTACCTTTTTTGGCCCACCTCTAGTGCAAGACTTTAATCTTTCCGTATAACGTAGATTATGGTGTTGACACTAAAGAGTTCAGCTAACTACACTACAAAATCACATTCTAACAATTATTCATGTAGGAGGAATAGTCTAAATGGGGTGCGAACCGGAGTAAGATATATATCAAATATGGGCTTGGGTGGCGCTTAAAGCTACAAACAACACTTTAATGGTTGTATTATAAACTATTGCAATTGCGCATATGGTGATTTATGATCAACAAGATTTGGCCACGCCTAACTATTCGTGATAAAGTGTGTACTTCAAATACTGACAGTTTAATGTATGCAAGATGCCTTTTAATGTATGCAAGATGTCTTATACGACTGGCTTGCAGTTTGTCTTGGCGTGAGTGTGAAATAATTTTGTGTGAGTATGTTATTTATCACAAAATTTGACACAAATCTTGTTGGTTTGTTTTGTCCTTTGATTTTGTGTTTGTGTGAGTTCGTATCGGTGTCACTTTAATGAGTAGGTTGGCAACACCTATTACCATTTCCCCCTTGTAAATTTAGGGATAAATGATTGGTCGAGATAGCAAAACAATGGATTCTAGAAAAGTATGGGCAAACATAACAATCACATCTTCAAGAGTTTGTTTATTTGTCGCGCAAGTCTGAAAGGCTACGTGGCACGTTTGTGGCATTGTGTTTACAAGTAAGAACCACGAAAGATACCCTTGACCTTTATGACACAGTGGAAGCACCATTATTTCCGTTGTCGGACAAAAATGACCATCTCTATCTTTTGTTTGCAAAAGCTCTTGCGCGAGTGTGCTGATGTCTTTTTAAAAAACGTTTGTAAAGTAGGGTATAAGGTACATTTGTAAGTTGAGGACAATGATGCATTATAAAAGTACTGAAACTTAAATAGTGATATATAAGATTATTCCTCCGTACCAGAATGTTTGACAACGAAAAAACATGTTTGATTTGATTAGCACATACCTTTCAAATTTGTTGAATAATGATGAAACCAAAACGATGCCTCTTCCAACTTGTTTTATCGAAAGAGGATTTGAATATTTCACTCCAGAAACCCAATAATTAGTCAATCATGGTTTATTCTTTGTCTAGGAAGATAACGGAGCGTGAAGAAGCGTGGAAGTGTGGAGAACCTTATAAAGCTCCCTTGTGTTGAGGAAATCAATATCATTTTTTTGTATTTGCTTGAAAAGGATATGATTTTACCTTCGAAGAATCCTACAAAATACCCATTAAGTTTTTTTTTTAAAAGGGTAGCTCTTTGGACATATGTACAAACAAGCGTGCCTTGAAAAACACCAAAACCATTGATCTTCCATGGATTGTTGGTGCAATTTCATGGTGTTAAAAATGGGGAGCACATTTGCGACATTTTAAAAATCGCACAAAATAAGTAATTTTTAGACATTTTAATTTTGAATTCGAGAAGAAAATGCTATAGGTACGACCCGCCGTTTACAACAATGGTATATCAAAAATACATGTTGGTCACGTTCACTAGGTTTTCTTTGTTTTTAATGTGGTATAAGGGTGATTTTTCGAAAGAGCAATCTACTTTAGCTCGACCATGATTTGTTACAATCAAACTCGGTTGAATTTGTTTTTCTGAGACAACTGCTGGAACTGAAGATGAAGAAGATGCAGCAGTAGTTATCGTAGAACAAATCAAGAGAGGAAGCTTCCACAAATACCGATGGCTGAACAGCAACGTTGACAGACTATAACTTTCCGAGAAACGCTCTAAACGTCCTGAAAATTGGCCAAACTGTAGATAACATACAAAAAAACACACACGAAAAATTTCAATCAATTCCGCTCACAAATCTGTGAGATATGTAGAAATGAAATTACATAAAACTGAGTGTACAGTTTTCATATCATTTGTTCCTAAAAATCAAATTCACTAAGTCCTACTTTTATAC
>JBBHKE010001314.1:0-12483 GCA_037447655.1 Zygnema cylindricum | reverse complement strand
AGAGAGAGAGAGAGAGTCTGTTTCTTATAGTCTCTCCCCCCCCTACATATTTTTTACTCATTCACGGTAAACTGTACGACTTAAACATCTGATTCTAAGATGAGCACGAGAATATAAAAGCTGCAACAATTAAAAATGAAAACATGTGGTGGGCAGTTTAAACTGGAAAAACACATAAACAAGAAAGAGTATGAGCTTAAAATCTTTAACTCCTTGCAACGCCAACCTGAAAACCAGCTCTAATAAAAGTTATTCTGGTCTAAGTTGAGGGTACACTGCCCATTGCTATTAGTGTGTAGGAATTTGTGGTATTAAAACAAAATTAGTATTAGTAATACTGATTCAGTGCAGAGTGTCGTGGCCGTTTGTACTCCATGTGCTATTAACGCTATTTTATATATTTTATATTTTAATCGCGGCCGACTTTCTTAATACTAACAGCGATGGGAACTGTTGTGGTTCAGAATTCATAATACATATATTGACAGGAAATTTACCTGCCCAAAACGGGGGTACTCCACTCAATAGAATATAGACGATCACCCCCGCGCTCCACACATCAATCTCTGGACCATATTTACGTCGCAAAACCTCCGGAGCCACATACTACATTGGAAGGAGAGTAAAAAAGGGAACAAAAAATGGACAATTAAAAAGGACGGTTCATGAGCAAATACCTGGTCTGAACAAGACTAGACAATCTCTGACTGCTCGTTAGAGAAAAAGTAAAACAAGGCACCAAAGAGTACAATAAATATTACATTAGATGTCTGCCTGCAGAGAAAAGAAATCTAACACTGTCCTGTCATCTTCACCTACACATTTACATGAGAACCATGGTGATCCAAGTAGCCAATCCTATGGGAGAACGAGACCTTACATAAGGGCTACCAACAACATCATTAAATTCGTCCCCTGCATCACAAAAAGCCAAAAATTTCAATTATGTCAACACCGTTACACAAATGGAATAGCAAGATAGCCTAAAGAAAGAAAGATAAACTTTCTGATGAAAAGTGGATTGCTCATCTACAGATGATTAACTACAATATCCAATAATTACAAAACACCTCCAGTTGCAACGCATCTTAAGCCATTATTCCCAAAAACAAACATACCTTTTGCCAGCCCCAGCGCATATTTTGGTCTAATTTAAGCCAGTCCTCCTAATTTAGTCAAAGATAAATCATTGTTCTCATCACCAGCAGGTTATCTCTTTGTAAAGACATTGTACATATAAAAACTGGCATTAATACTAAGGTATATGCAGCAATATACCTGATTATAATGGCAATTCCATGAGGTATCATTTCCCATCATCCCATTATATTAATTCAGCATCATTATTTCCAAAAACAAACACCTTATTATCGCCAAATGTCACAATAGGAACCACTTCCAATCTCTATCCCTGCTTCTATCTCTTGCTGTATGCATGTGACTCTCTCTCTCAATGATTTTGCCTCACACACACAGACGGAGAGGGAGGTGGAGATCTGACCAGGGCGAAAGAACATAGAAAGGCCAAAATCTGTGGCCTTTAGCTCGGCATCTTCAGCTTTGCTTAAAAGCAAAAAATTTTCCGGTTTCAAATCACGGTGCATAACTCCGAGCGAATGGCAAGCCTCGACAACGCCAACAATTGTTTTTGTGAGAGAGGCTGCCTTCCTTTCACTGAAACAACAAAAAATATAAAAATATATCATAAACTCTCTGATACCCTGAGGGAGAGAGAGGGAGAAGGAAAGGAATAGAGGGACTGAGGATTACAGAGGAGGTGGGAAGGAAAGGGATGTAAGAGACGCACGGAGAGGGTAGAGGAGAAAGGAGAGGGGGGAAAAAAAGTTGGATATAGATGATGCATCGACATGAACTCAAAATAGCCCCATTTGGCAGGCTTAAACAAAAAAAACAGCTGTGAGGCTAGCCAAGTTTCCCTACAAAGCATAGTTCAAATGTGCGAAAAGAATTGGAAATGCTGTATTCGACTATCCCATACTACACGCATACTATGCCATACACGTATAGTATGAGGTAAACACAGACGTGTTTCCAATTGATTTCGCAAAAATGAACTATGCTGCAAAGTTTCGCACAGTAATTGTTGCAGTAGGATTAACATGGATAATACGGGGCTAATATGAAATAAAGAAGACCAGGTCAGAACTTTGCATTGCTAATCGGGTAATTACAGAATACGGGATTCCTGGTGTTACTGGCATTACTGGCCAGTGACCGCTGTAACCATACCAAAAAATTCTACAGAACATACAGATTTCTGTGCGATTACTGCAATTACTGGCCTGTAATACCAATAATCGCGTATTGTGTAATTACCCTGTAAGCAGCAACAGGTAACAATCAATCATATCCTCCACACTGACGTTCAACAACGATCCTCATTTTCAACATTGAAAAATCGTTTACTCCATATTTGCTTCAGATCTTTTCTTCAGTATATTTCATTCAACATTGAAAAATAAAAAAAAATCCATATTTGCCTAGCAGATTTTCTTCATTGCAACTCATTCAATGTTGAAAAACCTGAAACTTCCATACCAATTGCTCCCATATTTATTTTGACTACCTGTAATGGCCTTTGGCAATAATGCGATCGAAAAGCTCTCCTCCTGAACACACTTCCATGACAATGTGAACCGACGTGGCATCTTCATAAGCTCCCTTGATTTGAACGATATTTTGGACACCAATGAGGTGGTGCATGATTGCTACCTCCCGCTTCACATCATCTACATCTTCCAAAGATATCAGCTTTCTCTTTGGAATGGTTTTGCAAGCATACTCCTTCCCTGTCGCAATTTCAGTACAAGAAAATGTCGTCCCAAACTGCCCCTGCCCAAGCTTACGCCCGAGCTTAAAAATTTCTTCAACATCCTCTGCAATCACGTGAAATACAAAATATGAGAAAAAACTGTATAGAATAGAAGCTGTCAACTCTGTTTCATTAGTCTGGCCTACGTTAATTTTGAGGCAAATGTTGTCCAAAGTTCACTTGTCAATGTCGAAACCAGTGTCCAATATCTGATTCCTCCATCGAAAAGGAGCAGTGCTCACAAAAAACATAAATACTTACGAGTCATTTCACTGAAAAACAGAGAGCAATAAGAGCTATTTGAAGAAAACATAGAGACACCTTTGAGTCATTTGACTAAAGAACAAATAGATATGAGCCTGTTGAAGAAAAATGAGTCATTAGACAAAACATAGTCACGTGACTAAACTTGAGTCCTTTGACCGAAAATCAGAGATAAATATGAGTCGTTTGACTAAAAAGCAGAGATACCTATGAGTCATTTCACTAAACATGAGCCATTTCATTTACGAGTCATTTGACTTTTCGTTAGTTATTGCTCTATTTTTATGAACATCCCGTGAAACTCAGTGAACACTTTTAAACGTTAACTACTCTTAAGGAAAACTAAACTCATTATCCATACATACAGTGTGCCTAACTATATGGGCAACTGGATAGATATACAGTGTTCAGCGAGGCCAGTAATGTAAAGATGAACCATAAAGACCTAAAAACAGACAAGCTCAAAAGAGACAGACAAAAAATACATCTTGCTGACAAGACTCTCTTGTCCAGCCCACTAACTTGTACCCTGCACAAACATTGAGCCAACAACAACATATGAAAAAAAAGGTTCTTTCCAGACAAACCTGTTTTCCGACCAAGGACAGAGCTTGTCAAGCTCTGTCCAGGTGCGAGGCGGAAGTCATTGAACTTCATCGCTATGAGGGGCGAATTCAGGAGGCTCCTCCTTGTTTTCTTCCTTTCTGAAGAAACTGATGTAAGCGGAGCAGATGACCGAAACAATGTGGATGATGTAATCGGTGCAAGTGATGTAAGTGATGAAACTGATGCAATGGATGCAAACGATATAATCGACGCACGTGATGTAAGCAATGCAGATGATGTAACCAATGCAAGTGATGTGAATGATGAAGATGAAGTAACCGAATCAAGTGATGTAAGTGACACTGTAAGTGAAGAATATGAAGCAGCTAACTCAAACGCTTCGGCTGCTCCTCAACATCAGCAGGATTCTGCTGTCTTACAGCATGAATCCTTTACCTTTTGTTGACTTCCCTTACAAAACATGACCAGACTCTCCAACAAAATCAAGCCTACCAGACCATAAAGTTTGCGATTTAAGCAATTAATCCAGAGGCTGGTACAGTATTGTAACATGCGAAGTTCCAGGAACAAAAACAAGTTGGGAGGACGAGAGCTGTAAAGAATGGGATGGCAGCTTGCAGAGTGCAGATGTACCACCCACGGTAAATTGGAAGTCAACAAAAGTACATTGAAAGATTTGGAATATTATGGCTGTACTGTACTTATGTATATGTACGGATAACGCGTCTCAATATCATCCACTGAGGGTGTTCACACATACTGTCACAAATTATTGACTCGTAAGTCGTAACAATAAAATAAAAATGCGATTGTACACTACATTGTACTAACTATATATTTTGTCCTCGAGGCGGGTTCCATTCACATGCCGGATTTCTCTCTTGCGGGTACTGTAGTGTTGTGTATCAGTAAGGATTTGCCGATAACCGATATGGGCCTTTTTTAGGGTAGCCGATAATCGATATATTGGTACGATATATCGCTATCAGTGTTATCGCCAATAAAAAACCAATATATATCGTTTTTTATTGGCGATAACACCAATGTCGATAACTATTGGCGATATATGTACTTACGGTAAAAATAAATGTACGGCAAGTTCACTCAACTGTACGTGTTATTCCCCCGACGCGCCCTACTCACAACCTATCTACTGAGGTGCCTACCAATCAGATCATTTGTACAAGCCGAAAGTACAATAGCCGGCATAAGATATGTACAACTTTAGTACGGCTCCAAATAAAACGATGTACCTTTCACATCCGACGCCATGGCTTTGTCCCTTTCTTCCTTGGGATCCACTGGAAACATGCCACGTGTCAATTCCTCGGCTTTTTTGGCATAAGCCGCCAAAAGAGCCATTCCGGATGCCGGCGCTCACGCTGGCCGTCCGCTCGTATTTTCTCATTGAAATTCGTCCGTTCGATTGCGGCGGCGCGCAGATTATTCTTTTGCGTCCGTTGTACTTTGTGTCCGCCGTCCTTTTCCCGTTCCATGATCATCAGTTTTCCAGTAAAATGTCGTACGTTCCCGTAAAATTCCTGTTCAGTTAACTGGCCAGAAAGTACTACAAAGTGCAACGTATTTTTTCGTCAAAGTTCGTACAATTCCTGTAAAAAACCGTACATTTCCCGTAAATTTCCCGTTCAGTTTACCGAACAGAAAGTACTCCGGACAGAAAGTACAGAAATTACAGATATATCGGGACCTCTGACCGTTCGATAACCGATAACTATCAGTATCGGTATTATCGATATAAATTTTTTACCGATACACAACACTACACCGCGCATCGTTATTAGTGTCAAGGTCACTAATTTGGGTTCTTAAAATTTTGATTTTTTTCCAAAAATAGTATACGTGATTTTAATTTTTCTGATAGAACTTTTTCACAGAGGAAGTTTACTCTAATTTATTTAAGTACTCTATATTGGGTTATGTCGGCTATAATTATCCGCGCAGAAATTAAGAACACTAAATTACGTAGACGTACAAAATCTGTCAGTCCGTATATTTTTGACGTCATTATGACGCTAGTATTATTTGTCGCGCTGAATGTCAGTTAATGTTCACACTGACGACGATGCTGTCGACGGACGAGAGTTATGCGAACGGCTGTATTTCGATGTGATTGATTTTTTGTTTAGTGCGATTTCACGTGCTAGCGCGATTATATTAAATCATTATTTGTACCTTTGTCTGACATGTAAATAAGTCTGACATGTACGGATATTTAAATTTCACTACGGTGTACGATTTTTTATATTTTGTACGGATACATATAATAGTGTGTATATTCGTACAGAAAATTTTTCATTTTTGCTGTTCCAAATTAGCGTTAACACTGAAATTAGAATAAACCTTTTTTTTTTTAATTTTCAAATTCTTAATTAGCGTCAATGACGATATATTTACTTACACACTATTTAAACTTTGACACTAATAGCGATGCGCGGTGTACTTGCGGGGGCCTCGTTCAGGAACTACACCGTGTACCGCTATTAGTGTTAATAATTTTTCCGCCACTTAAAACATCTTCTATCCGTACACAATTGTCGGATTTTCAATTTGAAACCGCCAATCGGAAGCTTAGAGTGTTATATTTCAATCGCAGCCGTCAGATCTGAAATCCGATAAGTGTGTAAGGAGAAAAGATGTTTTAAGTGGCAAAAAAACGTTAGCACTAATAGCGATTCACGGTGTATTGGCTACAAACTGTTCTATCCACTCTTATGTTTCACGTCTTCCCAATTCACATCTGTCCTCGGGTTTGGGCGTGGCCTCCCTCATCCACAACTCGGCTCTCGCATTTGGTCGTGCGACTGTATCCTTCACCTCGACTATTTGCTTCGTTGCTCCCATGGGCAGGTTTTAATTCAAGCACACAACACTATTCACTACATTATTGCGGCTATTGCTTATGAAGGCAAGTATGTTTGTCGTGAGCTCTGACATATTATTCCATCGCAACAAAATTGATATTGTTTTGCTCGGTGGTGTCCTTCGTATTTTTGGTGACATTCTTTAGGAGAACTCCGCCTAGGATAGAGGCATTTGTCACACGGCTCAACATGTTAGAGTAGTTGCGCATGACAGTCCTAAGGAGTGTGATTATGCACACCTTGATGCTATGGACGAATTATTTTGATGACGGCGTAACTTTTGATGAGTTAATTCGAACTTGTTGTCGACGTTCTTTTGAGAGGAGGGGCTCTAAGCGCTCTCTCGTTTCAGTCCTTATTTCTTTTTATAGTGAGCGTTTATTTGTGGCTTTAGGATTGGTGCAAGCTTTTATCCTTCTTCAGTCTCCTATTATTGTTATGGGTCCACGACGTGTTCCGCAAATCCTTAACCGTGCACAGTCGAGCCTAAGGATTTGAGGGGTTACTTTTGTGGTGGTTATTTAGCTATAATGTAAGCTTGGTTAAGTTTGTATTTCTGTTTTGGGTACGCCATACCTTGTTGTTGCTTGCGTGCTTGCTTTTACTTTCAATGTCTTTTGTTTTTCCTTTTGCCTTGTTTTCCTTTTTAGTTGCTTCCACCTACATTCGGTATTTAAGTTTCATCTTGTGCTTTCTCAATTAAGTCTTATATTCTTTATGTTGTAGTGTTGCATAAAACTCGTCACATGTTGGGTCGGAACCGTTTCAAACTGAACTAAGCCAGTCAGCCAGTCAATCACAGGTTTGGTTTTGTTATTTCGGTATCGATTTAAACCGGCATGGTTTGGTCTGATCAATTTTCAGGTCATTTGGTTCGGTTCAATCACACCAAACCTGATTTGAACCAATGTAAACCAATGTACAGACGTACGAATACACTGCATCGTAAGTAGGTCGGCATCGACGGTTAGGGTGACAACCCACATACATAATCCCTCTGTTCCTTCTACTGAAGGGTATGCGAAAGGCTGTAGTCGCGCCACATTGGCGCGCATATGCGCCCAATCATCTCAAAGGGTAACCCTTCCCTCATTTGGCCAATACCACGAGGGAAAGGAGTGTGTGGTTCCGCCAAGTGATTGGCAACATAGTGGAATGAAAGCTTACATTTCTTTTGGTTAAGGGCCGTAATCTTTTGTTTTCTTCCAACGAGTTAGTGGCTTATTGTAGGACTAGGTGTTGGAGTCATTAAGTTCACTGCCAGGTAGTAAGTAGTCTCGACCCATTTATTGGGGAAATACTTGCTTTTGGGGAACAACGGTTGTCAATCTACGGGGATGAAGGGAGGGAGGGGGCGACGAATTGGGAGGCAATGTATCCATTGCACTTGGCCGAGGGCCGCGACAAAATTTGATGCAAAATTTGCACATGAGTAAGGAGCTTAAAAGGGAGTGTGTGACATTGTGACGCGGAGAAGTTGTTGGAGTAGAATCCTAGATCTAAGAGCGTAACATAGGGCCTCGACGAACGAGCCATATATACTGAATTAGGATTGATTTATTATAAACATTTTTTTCTTTTAAATTTAAGCTCAACATCTCATGTTATTCTAACCTCATCATGCCATTCAATGATAATATATATCATAAAACATGCAAGATATTGCAAATTTTATTTTGTTAGCATGTTGAACACATCAGTATCATGGACTCAAAATTCTGTGAAGTTTACTCTATTTTACAGTTTCAAATTTACATTATCGTTTTTGACATAATGGCATTTACAAACGATATAAAGTGGAAAAATTCCTACAATATTTCCCTTGTCCACACCAAATGCCTCAATTAAACTATTTTACAATCAATTTGAACTTTCCAAAGAGAACCACATACTAAAATATAGACATTTCAAACACATAATGAAGACATAAAATTACAAGTTACCAAATAGCTACTTCCCAATCTCCACCTTTTTTCGCACACGCACGAAACATTCCCACCGTATTGAATTCCATACAAACTTCTCCATTGGAAGAAACGGCAACGAGTCCACATGTGTCCTTAGGAGTTGTCCCAACAACAAACTTCACAGCGTCTTCCAATTTTACCCCTTTATACTCCATTACCGCGGCCACATTTCTAGCCACACATGCTCTGATTATATATTCCCCAACGCCCGTTGCTGATACGGCACAAATGTGATTCGCGTAATTTCCAGCCCCAATAATTGGGGTATCTCCAATTCTTCCTACCATCTTATTGGTTAATCCTCCTGTTGACGTGGCGGCACAACATTGGCCGAAAGAATCGACGACGACACAACCGACGGTTTCTGTACTCGGGATTTCATAGTCCGTTTTTATTTTCATTTCCGTTTCTGATTCCAATTCTTTTTCTGCATTCACGATTTTTGAGGATTGTTGATATTGTAGATCTAATTTTGACGATTCTTGTTCATCCATTTTTGATAATTCTTCGGTCACTTTTTCTTGACGATCTTTAAACATGTGGTCCACCTGAAAAATAATGTTTTGTTAAAAAAGGTGTTCTAACCAAGTGACATTAAAAATTCAATATTTGATTCGAGAATTAAAATATAATCCGAGTATCCCCATTTTCTCTCCGCAAATATTCGGCAAAAGTGGTAATTATGGAGATTACATAATAGATATAATACCAAATCCATGTCTTTTCTTGTCACCACATCACATCACCTCACATAATGTATTATTGTTGTCTAAATTCAAACGTTTCATGTTCGACAAAATGTTAATAAGAAAGGCAAAAATTACCCATTTACTCAATGAAACCACAAAACAAAAACCTACTTAATCCACTTTACCTGAATACGTTTATGTTTTTGGGCATCTTCCCACTGTTTTCGCCTTTTCTCCGTTATGAACCACTCGTTAGACTCTCTCTCTACTCCCTATTTTTCCCAAAAACAAACCAAAACTAATTAGTACCAATTGCATTTATAGTTCAATCATGATTTTTTCACAATGTCCAAACTTATCATGGTAAGTTTCTTTCCTCGAAAGCTTTTTTTAGCGTTTGCCTCTCTACTCAATTACTCCCAACACAACCAAACTCTAAGATTTCAGAAAAAGAAGAAAAAACACACTTCTCACGGTAATTAGTAAGCACTTCGATGCTTTTACATTCAAGATTTACTATGATCACACTTATCATGGTAAAAAGGTTTCTTCTAGGGTCTTTTTTGAGGTTACTTTTTGGGTTTCTTTAACTTTTTTATGAAATTATGAGTTGATACTTGATATTGATTAAATTAATTAAGTTAATAATATTTTCATGTTTGACCTATGACTTTCTCAGAGACACATAGTGGAATCATAAACCCATGATAGAATACTAATATACTAAAGAAACATGTGACATATATCGTTAATATAGACTCATAACCGATCCGTGAGCTCATAATAGAGTCATAATATAGTACAAAATTTAATAATTGACAAAAAACTTTAATGTACACTCATATTGAGATCATAAATTCTTAATAGGACAATGATAAAAAGTATTTGACGGTAAAATCCTCAACAATAATATCAACTCAATCCCAACATTCTCTCAAGATGTGTGAAAAATGTACGACCAAAAAAAAGTTAGAAAAAAAATGAGGAAAAATCATTCAATTTATTGGTAGAATCAATCAAATTACAAAAATTAATCAAAGTAAGAAAATTCCATACTTGTTGAGTTGCGAAATCTTCAGCTCCCTCGAAAGCGAGATAAACATGAGGTGTTTTTTCCATAATGAGACGAGCCAATGAGATTGGATGGACGACACTTTTGAGCCCCGAAACAGCGCCACATGTCAACACGGAACTAGTATTATTGTAAACTTTGTCGTTTTCTTTGTCGTTTTCTTTCTCTTCGTCATTTTCGTTTTCCTTCTTTCCAAAAGAAGAATTTGAGGACATAATAGAAGCTTCCATTTCAATTGTACCCGCATGAGTAAGAACAGATCCTCTACCGGCATTAAATAGGGGATCGTCTTCTAGTGCCCGAATCTACGATCGAAAAACAAACCAACTGCAAAACATTAAAAGTAAGTTGTCTTTCAAAAAATAAAATATGCACAAAATGGAAACAAAAATAGACGTAAAATATGCATTACCACTCATGTTAAAAACCCAAAAAAAAGAACTAATGAGAGATTCGGAATTCGAGGAGAATGTTTGTACATAAGAAAAAAAGTTCATAACTTTAAGAAATTTTTGGACCTCGCCATGCTTATTGGAAATAAACTTACATTAAGTATTAAAAAGAAACACGTATTATTAAAATAAGGACTGAATAAACCTTAAAACAGTAAAAAAAAACCTTAAGCAAAAAAAAACCATTGGATACGACAATCTTATCAACCCAAACATATTTATTGGATGCAAAAAAAAGTTTTGATCACAAAATGCATGCCAAAACTCTATGATTTGTACAATAATTTTCACATTTTTGTTAATTTTTCTTTTTACCCATTTATTAAAGGTTATTTTGCAATTTCACAATAAACCCTAAAAGCTGAACTCTAGAAAACAAAAACCAACCCTATTTTTATCCCTCACCTTAACCCAAAAACCCTAAAAAACCCTAAAAAAATCTAGAAAACCCTAAAAAACCCTAAAAAACCCTGAAACTCACCACCAGTTCCGCCACATCCACTGCCGCCATAGCTTCGCCACTCTCCGGTTCCAGAGCTGCCACAGCAAGCGACAAAATTGCACGGAGAGAGGTCTCATAAGGCTGCCACGTGGAAGGATCCAAGCTCTTGGAGATGACGCCTGCTCCTCCGTGGAGAGCCACGGCCCAGGGAACCATCGTCAGCGGGCGAACTATCACGTATTTTGCACGTTTTTCCACGTATTTTTCCCGATTTCTGCAGCGTTCGATCGAAGAATAAAGGAAAAGTACAGTACTGTAGAGTACAGTACTGTACCGTACCGAATTAGTACAGTACACCGTGTATCGCTATGAGTGTTATTGATATTTTCGCCCGTAAAACACCTTTTATCCGTACACACTTGTCCGATTTTCAATTTGAGACCTCCAATCGGAAGCTGAGAATGTCCTCTTTCAATCGCAGCCGTCCATCTCTAAAATCCGACATGTGTGTACGGAGAAATAATGTTTTAAGTGGCGAAAGAATTGTTAACGCGAATAGCGATTCACGGTGTACTGTACTGTACTATACAGTACTGTACTGTAGCGGCGTCAGTACGGACACATAATTCTTCACGGACACCCCTCAAAAGTCAAAACCCAATAGCTGTCCTGAAAGTACAATCTAGTACGACTTTTTTTGGGTGTGTCAACCTATTTTAGTATTATCAGTTTTGGATGTCCACCTAGCATCTTCCTTTGCGAACATACTGTACCTTGGTGCCGTACAGCTTCACGAACTTAAACTGCCGTACACTTCATAGAACGTAAAAGAAATGAATCTTCCCTGAGAATCCAGCCTTCATGGGAATCCGCCTCAATTCTGATTCTCCGTACATCTCTTTGCTAACCTTCATTTCTTTGTAGTACAAAGAAATGAGTTTGTAGAAAGTTTGTACCATATATCCGAGATACGCCACGTGGCATGATGTTTGACACTTTCTTTCCCTGTCCGTACCTGTTCGCTTCCACGTCACAATGTCCTCTTCAAAAAGTGGCGTCGTGCGTGCCACGTGGTCTTATTCTACACGTGTGACAGCCGCAGCTGGTTGGAGGAATTGAAAAAGTCATTTGACTCTCTTGTTTGGAACTCTATCAACAACAAAGTTGAATCCATGGCTGTCCTCTCTCCTCTCTCTCTCTCTCTTTCTCCTTCGCTCCTCCTATCTAGCGTCACGTAACTTACACTTCTCTCTCTCTCTCTCTCTCTCTCTCTCTCTCTCTCTCTCTCTCTCTCTCTCTCTCTCTCTCTTTCTCT